>RSEH01000018.1:0-232889 GCA_006503475.1 Stentor roeselii | reverse complement strand
AAAATATGATCATCAATTTCGTTTAATAATGAAAGATGGGATTTCATCAGCCCATTGATTTTCTTCAGAGTAAAAAGCTATTGCTTCATCTATATATTCTTCTGATATTTTTAATAAAAATTGTTTTTTCTCTATTAAAAATTCAATTCAATTTTGCTTAATTATATATTAATCGTTTTCAGTTTAAAAAATGCAAAAGATATGCATCTATAAAACAATTTCCATATCCAATAATATTTAATTATTTCTTCATCAAATTTGTACTTTTTTACTGGCCAAGATTTCGAATTTTTATTTCTTTTTTAATTTATTGATTGATTTGAATTATTTGGTTTAATAAAATTTATGAGGTTAACCTTTGATATCAGTTGATTTGGGTTTATTTCTTGATATGGATCTTAATCCTTTGCGGTTTCTCATCTTGAAAATAATTATTATAAGAGATTAGTTATTTACGGGTTAAATATTTGAAATTTTCCTCACTTAAAAATTAATTTCCTCACCTGAAGTTCAACTTAATGAATCTGTTATTCAGGTATCTTAGTCAGGTACTAAAAGAATAGAGATAGTAAAAATTTGTAATAAAGATGTATTTAATGAATGAAACAATCTGAAAGAAGTTTGAGAATTTCAATCTTGTCTAAGTATTTAACTTAACCTGGGAGTGATTTCATAGAATTTATTTTTCAAGTTAGACCATAAGTGTTAAAGAATATTCATTAATGAAGAATGAAAATTCACAGAAGCAGAATAAATTTAAAGTTTCTGTTATTAAACAGGATTTAGAATAATTTGATTAGAAAAATTTATAATATTAGATAAATCAGTAATTATTCCAAGAAAAGAAAATTTTAGCATAATAATTTACAAAACATCATAAATACTAGGGTTTGATCGTTAAAACATAATCACTGAGGAGTAAATTGAAATAGATTTTTTTGATATTCATAATAATTTTTCTTATTCTAAAGATTTAAACAGTTCATTTAACTTGAATTATGATCATGATATTAAAATGGACATGAAAATATTTAGTTCATTTATTATCAAGATATTTACTTAAATTTACATAAATTCCCTAAAACCAAATGGAATTATCCCAGGTTACTAGTAGAAAATTTCAATAAATCAACTTTTGTAAACCGAACAAATGATCAAATACTAGGAGCACACGAATATAAAGTTTCATTTAGAAACTCCTTAAATATAAATGAGTCTTTACTTGATTCTCTTATCAATTTACTAGAATCTTATTTTTTAGTCACTATGATAAGTTTATGCTCAATCCAAGATATAAATTATTCCCTTAGTATGATACTTTTTTATTTTACACTTTTTAATTAGATCTCCCTTATCAAAAGCAGAGCATTATTAATAATTGAAATGATCACCTTATTGGGCTTTATTCGTTAGAGTGAATTGATTTGCTTCATACTGAATTGGGAAGGTTTTGAGTCAACTAAGCATAGAACTGATGATAATATTATCCCAAATACTTTATAATAATACTAATTTTCTATAACATTAAGTTTAATGATTTTAAATAGCCAGATTCTGAAGATAAATATTTACTATCAGAATATTATCAAGTGAAAGATAGAGAAACTTAAAATCTATTAACTTCAAAATCATAAAGACTTATATTCACGAAAATATACAGAAAAATTTTTCAGTCGTTATATCATTGAATATGATTGAGAAATTTACAAGCTGATAAAAGATTATCAATATTTGTACTTAGGTCTGCTATAATATAGATTCATAATCTAACTTTCCTTAGACCTGAATGCTTTTTGAAATTTCTAAGATTTCCTTTTTGTGTCATGAATACAAAACTTATCAACTAGTGAAGGTTTAATATTATTCTAAAAAAATTATATTGATGAATATTCTGATTTCAGTTTTTCGCTGAAAATGATTAAATTTAAGTGGTATCTATATTTGTTGAAGACTTTTGATAATTAATGAAAGCATAAGAAGAATTTGAGTTTGATATCCTTGATAATCATTTAGGGATGATTATGCTAATCAAGAAATCTGAACTAGATTAAATTATTGGATTTAAATGCTGAATAAGTTGAAGATCTTTTGTATGGTTAGGATTTGAAATTTGATTAAGTAGAATCTGATTATGAAGAAAATTTTATTGAATATAGTTATAAAAACTTAGTTTTTATAATATAAAGACTTATTATTTTTATATTTCAGATCATTTGATTTGCGAACTCATTCAAATAGGAGTTTGTGAGAATAAGATTCTTTCTTTATTTTAACCCTGTGATGAAAAATTGAATTTTTTTTATAAGTGTTTATTAATTAGAGAATGACTTAATCAGATACTTCAAAGCAACAACTAATTTTTTATTAATCAATAGCTTTCTTTTTATAGATAACTTTACATAGATTTAGAATATTTACAGTATTTTTATATTAATAACAGTATATTCATAAACTAAAACATTAAGATATAGGATTTTTATTTTAAGAGTATTTTAAGGTAATTTCATTCTTGTTGTTTAATTAAAATTCAACCTGTATAAAATAAATCAATCATAACATTTCAAGTTAAAATTGCAAAAGTTCATCTAAAATTTATTAATCCAAAAAAAGATAACAAGTCTTTATATTTACATGAAGGAATTCAGAAGAAATCATTATAAAATTCAATAAAATTATCGTGGCGAATCATTCAATTTATCAAAAAAATTTTCTACCCAAAACTATGAAGCCTATGGAGAGGCTTTAATTTCTGATAAACTTGAAGTAAGTATGATGGGCCATTTAACTGATGTAATGTATTCAGGTCTTGAAATAACTCACGGCAACTTCATGATTTACAGAAGAATTTTATAAAAGTTCAGAATACAGGGCATTTTCACTGATCTTACTGTAAAATTTTTAATAACTCTGTATCTTTATTTAGTGTCATTGATTCAAGCTATATTAATATCAATGATTCATAAATTATGAAAAATTTCTACCAAGGATCAGGATGCCTTTGTTTGAAATCAGTTCAATCGGCTCGAAAAAAAACTTAGTGCAAAGGACTAAAATTAATGATAACCTATCACTTGATAGTAAACAAATCGAGCTTTCAAATACAAACTTAGACTTTATTGATTCAGAATTCATCAATAATTATTTTTTCTCAGAATATTCTAGAATTATTGCTTATGGAACAGATTTATTTATTAAAAACATACATTTTCCAATGATGCTCGTGAAGCTGGAAACTCTTTTATTTTCGCTTCATTATATTCAAACTTACAGTCTTTGATTCTCGTTTTTTGAATGGATATGCTAAACTAGATGGAGGTGCCCTAACATTAACTGAATGGACCAGCATACTTATCAATAATTACACCTTCGAAAACAACAATTCTCTTGAAAATGGAGGAGCGATAATATCCTTTAAACCTCGGTGAAATCTTTAACACTTATTCAAACGAAATGAAGCCTTTTTTGGCTCAGATCTTTATCTCTCAGAAAGCAACTACTACTGGATAGTTAATTTGAGTTTCTCTGAATCAAAAGGTTTGTCCAAAAATCAGTCCTTTGCCATTCAAGCGAGTGGAGATTACATTGATATGGAGCAGGTCAGCAAACTCATCTTGACTCTTATGTCTCAGCCATTTCATGTATTGTTTTAAAAAAGTCACATTTACAAAAATCTTGATTTCTGATATTGTAGCAAATGATTACGGGATAAGATATTTTGATGGAGAGGCTCATTAAATGGTAAACTTTTTATTCATGATTCAACTTTTAAGAAAAACTCTTGTCCTACAAGTGGAGGTGCAATTTTTGTTAATGATATTGATTTTTTATTGAATTCTTCATTGATTACTCCTAATGAAGCTGGTTTAGATGGAGGAATTTTTTTCCAACTTTCAGAATGCATCAATTGTAAGTTGAATATTACGGAAATACCAAAATTATTAGAAATATGGCAAGCAGGAATGGTGGTGCTATTAAATGGTTAAATTTCAAGCCGATTATCAATTCGACTACAGTCGTTTTAAACAACTCAGCAGCATATGGGAATGATGTGGCTAATATTCCAGCTTATTAAGGAGTGAAAAGTAGAAAATTAACCGAAGACAATACCAGCACTTTCGACTACACCCTTGAAAACATTGGTCCAGGTATGGTAATAACTGATTCATTGATTTATACATGTATGATAGTGAAGATAATATTTTTCAACAGATAATACAAGCGAGCTCTCTATTAGTCCTATTGATGAAAGTGTTATTATTTCAGGTGAAATAACATTTAGAGCTACACTAGGATTCTTTAATATCATAAGCTTTACTATTAGAGGGTCACCAGTCAGATATCTTCTTAACTGCGACCACAAATTCAATATCTAAACATGAAGTTATTAATGAATATGCTTACTATAAGAATAGTTTTCAAATTAAAGTAAAACTCAGAAAATGTATTTCAGGTGATGAGATAGGAATAGACTCTTGCAACATATGTCCAGAAGGTAAATATTTAAAAAGCCTAAAGAATCATGCAACTCGTTCCCAAAAGGAGGAATATGCCAGGAGGTTCAGTAATATGGGTCAAGCCAGACTATTATCGAACAAAAAATGAATCTGAAGTGCTTTATTATTGCAAATATCAAAATTTCTGCTTAGGAAACGATAAAGGCTTCTTAACCGAATGCTTTGATGGTTACAGTGGAAAATGTGCAGTGTTCTGAAATCGGTTTCACAAAGTCAAGTGATGGAAAGTGCATCAAATGCCCTGATTAATCCTGGAACTCTTAATTCTCTTTGCTATTCTAACTTTTTTCATCGTTTACAGTATGATTTTTGTAAAAACTACCATCGTGTCTGTCTTTACTGCAAATAAAAAATATTCAATTTATATTAAATCTTCACAAATTACATGCAAATCATCTCTTTGATCAGCAAGTTCAATCTTTCTTGGCCGATATACTCTTTAAACTGTTCGAAGTTCAAAAAAACATTGCGAATGCATCGGGCGCTATGTTTTCAGTTGATTGTTTCAGCACAAATAAAAGAGAAATTTATTATGAGTTTATCTACTATCAAAAAAAGATTTTTATTTCAATTTTACCGATTATTATCATGATAGCTGCTAGTTTTATATGGTCATTTTCTCAATACTTTTATAACTTAAAAGAGACTTTTCAAAGAGAAGTGCCGCTAAGGATTATTGTTCTCTACTTCTTGATTCATCCTTACTTGGTGAAATTCATGTTTTCACATTTATCATGCACTGAGTTTGATCAAATTGGCAGCTATTTAAAAGATAACTATGCAATTAAATGCTGGACTAATACTCACTTCAAATTTTGATTAATTTTATTAATTCCTTCTATTGTTATCTGGTCGATTGGCATGCCTACGATTATTCTGATAAAAATTAGGAAAATTAAGAAACTGCTCTACATGAATCGATATAAAATAAAGTATGGATTTTTTTGTACTGGCTATAAACCTTCAAAGTTTATTGGAAACTTTTTATAATATACAGAAAAATCATGATTATTTTCAGTTTGTATTTTTAGGGCAAATTTTTGAATTTTTCTATGAGCTATAACTGAAGAGCTAATAAAAGATAGATATATTGTTTTAATGGAATATATAAAGTCATTTTCTTTATTTGTTAATAATCTAAGTATATTATTAGTCCGAACCAGTTTTCAGATGATATGATTTTTAGGCTTTTAAAAGAAAGAAAATAATCTTACTGTTTTTAGGTTAAGGTTCGATCAGAGTTCTCTCAAGTAAATCAATTATCAACATCTTTATCTTCATTTTCACCTACTTTTATGAATTTTATCCAAAGGACTCATAATATTTTTATGTTTTTCTTTCTTTTGTTGATCAAGTTGAATCATATATGGCCTTGCTTTCAGGAAGCCTGCAGAACTTGGTAATCTTTAACTATTCTTTATCTCGAGAAACTTCAAATTGAGAAAAAATTAGTTTCCTAAAGTTTTGGGATAATTTATTATAAAGAAACTTTGTTCTGATATTCAAATTTCTACCTTCAGAAATCTTGGTTTTATTTAAGTTTTGATTATTTAAGTATAGGATAAGGAGTATTTGAAAAATTTCTTTAGGTTAAGAATATGATCGATAATTTGAATAGGATCTAAAGTAGATAATAATCTCTAGAAGTTTTAGTTGTTCATTTAGAAGCTTAGAAATGAGCTTCAATATTATATAAGAAAGAATTATCTCTATACAATAGGACTAATTAAGTTTAGTTCATTTAGAAGCCTAGAAATGAGCTTGAATATTATATAAGAAAGAATTATCTCTCTATAATAGGACTAATTAAGTTTATTATGTGTTAAAACTAATGTGAGTTTAAACAGGGACTAAAATTTGTAAACTTCTAAAGATTTTAGTGATTATTCTTTGACACTCAAATGAGTGTATGAGTTAGTTTAATAAAATTTCAAGAAAAAGTGAGCTTCTATTGAAGATTTAGATTAGAAGATAAAAAATAGAGATACTTTTGTATTTAGTGTTTATGAACATAACTAACTCTCTAAAGAATAACCAAAAATCAGAATCTTTCTGATAGAATAAATAATCTAAAATTATTTGAAGCTATTACTTGCTCATACTTGAAAGAAATAGATATTGTGCCTTTTCTTTAAATTATCTAAAGATTTTGAGTTTTTTTTTGTAAGTATACAGAAAATTGCCCATCTAACCATTTACTTTAGCTTAGATTTCTTTACACTAATATCAAATAATCAAATAATGAACAAAATGTAATCAGATCAGTCTTCTGTTCTTAAAAATCACTAAATGTATAAAATAAGTAGATTAATTGCTATTTACCATTGAGAACTCCTTATGAACAAGTGTAAGGATTGATGAAAAAGTTATATTTAAGCAGACTCTTGGATTTTAAACATAGACTCAGAATAATTTCTTCATTTAATCGCTTTAATTTCTTTTTGTATAAACTTAATAAAATATTCCATTATAATAAATATGATGCAGCTGACGTCGGATAAAAAGGTCTATAAATGTGCTTGTCAAGAAAAATTGATAAAGCATTCGGAATTAAAGGCTCATTTACTAAAACCACTAAATCATATCGTTTCACAAGAAAAAAAAAAAATAATCATAAATCAAAATACCCAATTTTATATAAAACAAAGAATAAACTTTATAAAGTCATCGAACACTCAACTTTACCTAAAATCTTTTAGTTTTATTAGTGTGCTTATAAATTACACAATAGTAATAATTAAAAGAAATCATAAATCATCAAATAATTCCTTAGATTTTCTCGGAAACTCATCTGATGAAAATTCAAAATATTTAGAAATTACAAAACATATTAACTTACTATTTGATCAGGAGCGTATCAAAGAAATAACGAACTTCAAATATCTAAAAAATCATGTTCATAACAGTTTTTATCTCTTTTTAAAATCTCATATGTTTTCAGTCTATTCGATTTCGATAGAAGAAAATCTGAAAATATTAGTGGCCGGAAGCAAATGTGGAAGTGTCCGAATTTTTAATCTTGAGAGTTTAAATCAAATTGCATTTTTCACTTGTCATCAATCAATGGTCCAAGCAATTGATATTAAATCAACTCTATGCATAACTGGTTCATTCGATTCAACAATCTGTCTATTCAATTTCAAAACAAAAAAACTTAAAAAATGCTTCAAATCTTGTAAAGGGCCAATCTGCTCTTTGATGATTTCGGAAAACTCTCAATACTTTTTGAGTGGATCGAATAAAGGATATATCGAAATTTGGAGCATTTCGAAAAATACCTTGGCATTTCAAATTAATGCAAATCCTTCGGTTATTTTTGCAAGATTCATCCAAAATGATCTTTTTTTAATCTGCTCAACCTTTCAAGGATATATTCAAAAGTTCAAACTTCCACACAAGTTTCCTCTTATCATAAAACAATTTAAAAAACAACTATGGTGTAGCAGTTTAATAGAACAAACTGATACTTTATTGACTGGGCATCAAGATGGATTTATTCAAGTTTTAAAACAATTTCAACTCTTCAAAACTTTCAAAGCCCATACACAACAAATAAACTCAATAGACTACTGCTTAAAAACTTCAAAATTCGTTTCGGGATCTCATGATCAAACTGTAAAAGTGTGGAGTTTATCCTCGTTTTCACTTCTAACAGTGCTTCATCATTTCAAACAACCTATATTGTGTGTAAAACTATTGAAAAATAAAGTCTATTCAATTCCTAATTTTAAACAAATTGAATGTTTCGATCTTTCATCTCAAAAAGTAATAAAAACAACCAACCAGAGAATATTTGATTCATTGATTTTATCAGTTTCAATCAAACTGAAGTTGATTGTTTATGGATTTGAAAGAGTTTACTTATACAGTCTTATTTCGAACTCTAATATTTGTTGCAGGTCATTTGAAAGTGAAGTTTGTTATTTAGTATTTGCAAGTTCATTTATTATGTGTGGAACATATCAAGGGTTTATTTATTGTGTTGATAGTGATTGTTTGAAAATAAGAAAGAAGTATTTTTTTGGAGGTTTTGCAATTCGATTTGTAAGAACAAATTGGAAAGTGATGTGTTTTTCGAGTGAAAATAAATCAAGCGTACAAGATTTAAGAAATTCAAAGATTTTATTGACTCACAATAGACAAATAAAGGTTGGAAAGTTTAGAGAGAATAGTTTTGTTTTTGTGGATGATAAATATGATGTGTTTGTTTCAAATAACTTGAGAACTATGAGAAAAATAAGTAATTTGGCCAGTCTTCAATTATTTTGGTTGAGATCTGTTGATTATATAGTTTTTAAAGAAACTAATTCAGGTTTTAGAATATTGAATACTCAAAGTGAAGAAAATGAGATAAAATTAGAAAGTTTGAAAGGATTAAAATACATGAACGAAAAAAGAGAGTTTAGAATGAGGAAAGGAGATTTGATTTTATCATCACTAAAATTTAGTAATGGTCTTATTAACTAACTCTTAATTAGTCATAATAATCTGTTTATTAAATGAATTTGATGATTAAGGTTTTTATAAGATTTTTTTTAGTAGTGGTACAAATTTTTAATATTCTAATTTCATAATATTGATTAGAAATATCAGAGCTAAAGTAAATATTCAAACTTTACTCATATTTTTAAAAATTCTTATCGATAAGTACAAACATATTTGAAAACTAAAATGGGTTTTGTGAACAATCATTTAATAGAATGTAAATTCAACTTCCAAGTAATGTACTAACTTTAAGGCTCAGCTTTTCTTTATTTTATAAATGTTTCTGATAATCATTCTCACTTCTTAATAATAAAATATCAGAATTGTAAGTAATAAGATAACTATTAATCAAAACTCTAATCCAAATAGACTATGATTTCTGCGATTTCTAATTTCTCATGAATATTTATTTATTGAAGTTTAAAAAGATAGAAGTGAAATTGAATATGATAAAAATGAAAATATCGAATTTTTGGCAAAAATTGAATATTAAAGCAATAAATAATATAGATTCAATATATATTTAACTTTTAGAAGGGATAATCATTTACATCTTAGAATCTTTGATCCAAATCGTATTGAGATTTAAATTTTCGAAAGTATTAATTCAGTTACGATTGATTTTTAAGTTTTCCCTTACTTTGAAAATTTTTTAGATTCGATAGATTTTCAATTATTCCTCATTTAATTTTAGTTAACAGTTCCTCAAATTTTTTCCTGATTTCAGCTATCTCTTCATTATTTCTCTCATAATATATCTTTGAACTACCTATCAGTAAAGAAATTATAAATTACTTTTCTATAAGGGCTTTAAAATTCGTTTTATCTTGAAGTCTTATTGAATTATGATGATCCACAAATAATCGTTATATTTGTGAAGTGAGTTAAAAATTACATATTTGCTATCAATGATAAGAAAGATAGAAAGGTCTTTACTTGATAAGAAGATGCTTAATATAAACCTTTTAAGTAATATCCATAATGTAATCAATAAATCATAATTTCTAATTCTTTACTAAAATAATAAAATTTTGTATTATGGATCAACTATAAGTGGAGGTTTATTTAAGTTCAAACAATTTATTTCAAAGAACTTTTGTATAAACATATTTATTCAGAACATAATCTTCTAATTTTCAATACTTTAATTTTATCAAGTGCATTTCTTATCGCCTTTTTAAAGCACTTATAAAGCCATTAATCAATTATTTTAGTAATAAAGTTTTCTATTCTACTATCGGGATAAATCTAAGTCAAACTTGAATTAGATTATTCATTAAAAACCTTAAGATCTAAGATTAACCTTGCTTATAATATAATCTTGAAATTATTGGATAAATTATTTTAATGCATCCAAATCAGTTAATAGAATATTCATAATTATTCATATGAACAGATTATTTTGAATAAGTCGATCTATCATTCTAAATTGAAAACTTAAACATTTTATTTAATCTATGGCAATAAAATGAAAATTTGCATTTATACAGTTCGTAATGCTTTTAAGATTTTAATCATTTTAATAATAGTCCATTAGGTTATCAATAAATTTGAAGTTAGCTATATAGAAGCGCTGTGTCTCAAGAGGTTTATTATTAAAGAACTCAGACTCGGATGATCGAAAAAACAACTCTATTAACTTGATAAGGGAAAAAATTTAGAATTTATTACTTAAACCAATTTGATAGTTACATATACTTTAAATTTTAAAAATCAATAATCAAATTTAAATGCTGATTTAATACTACTCTGGTATTGTGTTTTCAATTAATTCATCATTCTTTGTATATTCTTGCCAACGACTCTTTGTTCTCTTGAATAAGTATCATTAATATTTAGTTTAAACTCTTTGAATTTTCAAATTAATTAAAGATCTTTCAATTTCATTACACCTTATCATAACTTAAATAAAGACTATCATAATTATCTTAAAATTCCAACAGTTTTAACTAAAATATGATTGATCAAAAAACATAAATATTTTTCTAATTAATTGAATCCTTAATTCTATTAACCAAGATTTTTAGTAAGGTTGGGAAATATTTATAAAAATCCTAATAAACCTTAAATTCTAAAAAAAAATATGAACGATTTGCACTACCTTTAATGGAATTTCATTCGAGTTTAAAAACTTAAAATATTGATTTTTTATAAAATAAAGATCTCATTTTAAAATAACCCTTAAATTTTTTTGTTAGAATTCCAGATTATAATTTATCAAAAATACTAAGTTTAGTGATTCATAAAACAGTGAGAAACCTCGGTTATATTTAGTATTAAATATCTAACTCTGCTGATTATCCTCATTTAAGATGATTGTTTACTTGGAAATCAATTTCATATAATTGAATAAAATATTCAGAATGTCATGAACAATATAATTGATAACGTTCTAGTATACTAACTATTTTACTGTTCTAGTAATTTTAAATGCTAAATTCATCTTCTTTGATTGATTCATTACTTTTCAGATTTTTAATATCATTGAAGTAGCTACTCAGATATTTCAGAGATAATCATAAGATATACAGATATGAAAAAAATGTTTTACACCTCGTTGAATTTTATAGGGGAAGAGGCTGGTTCTACTAGTTTGAATCCTAAATTATTTATATTATAGATAATACTAAAATCCTTATTGTAAATCAACTCAGTTGCAACAGCAGGAACTTACTCATGATTTCTGCAAATTCTTCAAATAATACCATACATTACAACATTTTATGATCTAGTAACTTGTAGAGCGAGTTTGCATTATTTTATAAACTTCTTGCTGAAAGTTATGATTACAGATTACTTCCAATTTTAAATTTTTAAGATTAGTTGTGAAATTGTATATTATTCTATAAAAACTGCAGTCATAAAAATCATTAATATAAATTATCTTGAATTTTTTATGCTTGATGCAAGCTGAAGTTTTTATTAATTTTTTAACTACAATAATATATATGAGAATTAGAAATATGCCTGAGGTTCCTTGATATGATATCATCAAGGTACAATAGAAGTGTTTAAAGTAAGTACTTATATGAATGGATTTGATTATCACTTATTATAAGTATTCAATTTTTTTTATTATATATCTTGCAGAAAACATCAAATCGCTTTGCTTGAAATATTTTATTGGATTTTTAAGACCTTATTGCTTAGATCTCGAATAACTAAATCACCTTATGCTTAAATCTAAAGTTTGAAATAATTATTCAATAAAATATATACTTTCTTTGATATGTGTATGGATTGGTATGCTAATTGAAATAATTTACTACAATCACGATGATTTCCTACTTATTGTTATGTTAAACATTTTAAATATAGAAATTAAAACAATTTTAACTATAGCTAGTAAGCTTAAATAATATTTAAGAAGATTTATTAATCTGAGTTTTTTATCATTTGATAAGTTTTATCGATTTGAAAAATCAAGTATATATTCCTTAAAGATGATTTAACTTCTCAAAATTCTGAAAGAAATTTTACTTTTCAGACTCAGATAAGGTTTGATTATATGGTTTTCTTAATACTATTCAATACAATTTTTGTAAATTCTAAAAATTAACTAATCAGCAGACCAAATGTAAACTATATGAAATATCATGAAATTTATAGATTATCACTATTAGAGTAATCAAAAATATTAATTCCTATCACTGACTTGATTATGATGTACAATGATAATTTTATCCTTAAATTTATGTCTTAAATTTAACATCAAAAATTCTTTAGAAAAGGTTCCAACATTTGACGCAACTTTATAATATGATAAGATGATTCATGCAAATATTGTTGATTTTAGATAACACCTTCTAATAGTTAACAACTACTATTTTATCCTTTAAGTTAAGTCGAGTAAGAAATGAGCCAGAATAATTGATTTAAGTATTTTAGAAGGTCTAAAATACATAGACTTTCTTTCAGAACCGCTTTAGAGATATTACTTCTAACCCAGAGTACAAGGATTTTCGATATTTTGATGTTTTAAGTTTAGATTTGGCTTTATTCTTAAAACGATAGGTTCAGATCATTATAAAACAAATAGTTTTCATCTAATGAAACACTGGAACTAAGGCTAACTTCAAAATCATAGTTTAGATCGTTGACTGAGAAATTTTATCACAAGGTTATCTTGAACATGCCAGTAGTCGCACTCTTCAGTTTTGAGTGAATATTAAATACTTAAAGAAATAATCTAATTATACTCCTACTCGAGAATATCTGTATTCGATACCTGCTGATCCAGACTAGCAATCAGATTACCCTCCTCCTCTTGATTATCTTCCGATCAATCATCCTCCTCAAGAATCGGGTCCCAATTCTACAATAAAAATAGAGATGCTTCCAAATTATATATGAACCGATTCATTCTTCACACCAACATCCAGGTATAGTGATCTTGACAAACAATCTAGATGCTACAATATTTGGAAATATGCCTATTCTAGTCATGTGTAAGAATTGCAAAATCACAGTTACTGCTTGTGTTGAAAACAGCATCAGATGCATAGTTCGGATAATGTTCATAGTTTTTTAAATTATTAGCCTTGTGTCTCTTGCATACCCTTTTGTATCAAGGGCTGGTATGATAAAACTCACCTCTGTCCGAAATGAATGAGGGCTTTAGGACAATTTAGTTCATGATGAGTAATATTTGTTAATAATAATAAGTAGCACATGCATCTATGGAGAATTAGGCTATTAGGTTAGATAATAATACATTTAATTAAAAGAGTCTTATGAAATTTCAGATTAGGAAACAATAAATCCTCATTTTTGAATGATTCATTAATAAGCATGAATACTTTAAAGTTTTCAAGCAATGATTAAAGATAGATAGATTGAATAATTAGATCGTTTTATTTAAAATATTCTATTATTATAAGATTATTTCTGCTAAGTATGTCAAGTCATAGTGCTTATTAAGTACTAATAAGTAAAAATTACCTAAAATTGCATATTGTGATAGAGAGTTATTTTTATCAGATTATCAATTTACTGAGTCTATTATAAAATTATAATGATTGAGCTTTAATAGTTCCATTATCCTTAAATTATAAATCAAAGAAATGAACAAATTTTTAGAAGTTCAAACTTTTCTATCTAAACAATAACCTTAAACTTTAAAATATATAAAAATTATTTCTATCAGAAACAAGATAAATATAGTCCTAGAAATGTAAACTAGAAGATTTAGATGACTGACTAAAATTACAATATCTAATTATTGGCACAATGAATTTTAAATCTTAATTATTTAACATAACCTTTCTTACTATCTCAAAAAAACAATCGACATAATAATCAATCTCTAATCTCCTACCTAATCAAAAACATCTCTCTAATAAATTAAAATTTCCAAGCAAGGCAAACAAGAAAAAAATCTCTTAAAAATTTTCAGATTCTATTCAAATCAACAGCAGCTGATAGGAAAAAGTCCAACTTTTGACCAAATAAACAGCAATTCAAACACGTTATCTCGAGGAAAGTTCTTGAAATTCTGTCTAGACTTCAACTTTTCCCTGAGTCATGAAGCGTTTCTGCACATTTACAACAAGTCCTGCAACTTTTCAAAAGAAATGACTTTCTTTCAATTTAAACATGCCTTAGAACATCTTAAAGGTGGAGCATCTGGTAAAGAGTTTCAGGCCTTTTTAGGCCTGAATAGCTTAAAAGTATGTCTATCGAAATGCAAACCGTTTTCGAAGAAGAACGGGGCAAGTTTACCTGAACTTCCTTCTTTAGTTGCTGTGAAAAAAAAGATTAGAAGTGGAGGGACTGACAGGAATTTGTTGAAGGAATCCAGGGATGTCAGTGTTAATAAAGAGGTCTCGAAAAGAATCAATTCTAGCCTTGTTTTTCCTGAGGATCGAAGATCTTCTCAAAGGAGGCAAAGCTTATTTTGTAGAGATTCAAATCAGAACTCGAGGGGAAGGTTCAGGGAAATTGGAAAAAGTCCGAGTGGAAAGATTATTTCTTCTTATAAAAGAAAAGATATTATTGAGCTTTTTGCTTAAGTGGTTAACGATTATTTTTTAGAGATTATAATGATTTAGTTGTAAAATTAGGATTTTTACTTAGCTCTAAATTCATTTTCGTGATGATTATGAGAGAAAATTAGTTTAATTGATTATTAAACATGAAGACTTCATTATTAGTTATTAAATTCCATCTTGATCTTCTTCAAGTTTTCACTTTCCGTTTTTTCCTCACTTTTCGTAGAGATCCTTTGAATAGCAAGTTCATACTCCTCTCTAAAATCATATTTCTTCAAAAACCTAAGCATTCTAATTTTTTCCTTTTTCCTCAAAGAAGCCTTTTCAATTTCCAAGATGACATCATCATCAGGATTATCCTCTAAACAAGCAGAAGGCCACATTTTTCCATGTTTGATCAAAAGTTTCATCATATTGAAGTTATTTTTTTTTACCGTCATATTAAGTAGTTCAAGATAAGTAGTAAGTTTTGACTTATTTTTTTTCGTTCCAAGTCTGACTTTAACAGCATGAATGACATGAAGCAAGAAGTCGAGTTCATTATGAACGACAGCAGTATGAAAGCTCAAATAAAGACAAATATTTTTCCTGTTTCCGACAATTTTCTTCGTTGGCTGTATGCGGGCAGGGTCGAACTCGACATTGAAATAAGTTATGAGGTAGTCCAAGAGGTCCAAACGGTGCATCTGGACCGCCTGGAAGAGGGCAAACTCAATCACGCTCTCGTCACTGATCGACCCGATGCCCATGTAGCACCTGATGTACTGCAAACACTCCAGCGAACCCGCTTCTATCACGTTCTTGAGAAGTCTCGCGGAGTCACGCACTTCTACACCGATTTCTTCGTATAAATACTGCAAAATTCCTTTGTGACCTAAACTGCCTGCTTCCAGCAAAGTTTTCTCGTCTTTTGATACTACTCCTATTGTTTCTTTCACGAATTTCAACATTTGGAGACTGTTTGAATGCACTGCTTCTTCGAATAGGTTATGACCTTGCTTTGAGAGGATTTTTGGGTAACAACCGAAATGAAGGATCAGGGATTCTAGGTCCTCGAGATCGTTTTGGTGAACTGCTGAGAAGTATTTTTGGAGAATTATTGGACTTGGCCATTGGCCTTCGAACAAATCCGAGTTATTAGCAACCAAATCCAAAACCACTTCATAAAACCCTCTATCCACTAATTCCTTCAAACAAATCGCGAAATTCAAGCTGGCCGAATTCAAATCTGTTTTAACACCCTGAGAAAAAAAGTGATTAAGCAAGTGAAATTCCTGTTCCCTAATAATCCTTGCAATTTCCTCAGGTACATCTTGAGTGAATTCCTGAGTTTCTTCCCCACTGCTCATATTATTATGAATAAACCATCCAACGAATTCGACTACTTCGAAGTAGAAACCCGTTTAAGAACAATAGTTTCTGACTTAATAGCTCCAGCGATCAACAAAACCTTAGAACACGAAGTAATCCTCAAGAACCTCCAGGCAAGCACGAAACAAACAGATGAATCGATGAAGAACTTTGAAAACCTTCTCAGTAAAAGCATCATCAGGATGGTGCCGAATGAGGAGTTCAACAAAAGACTTCTTGAAATCATTTCAGACAAGCGATCAACGGACACAGTTTTTCACATGAAACTTGAATCAACGGGATCTAGAGTTGATTTCATGAATCACCAGTTCTCAGACATGCTTTCCCGCATAAAAAACTTAGAAGAAATCCAAAAACACATTCGAAGTGCTTTCGACGATATTTCCACCACTTTTCGTGAGTTCAAGGAAAACTTTTCAGATAAAATCGAAAAAATCGAATTCGCGGTTTTGAACTTCTCTGAAAGTGACTCTAAGGTGTTAGAAAATGTTGAGGAAATGATTCGAGTAGAAAGAGCGAAAATCACAGAAATCAATCAAAATGCACTTCCTGATATTGTCAATCAGGCAGAAGCACAGATGAAGATCTTGAAGGACCTTCGAGCAGATATTTCAGACTTAAAACAAGAAAAAGTGCTTCCTGGGGACTTAAAAAAGCTGAGAAATCATCTGGAATACGAGGTAAAAAAAAACAAGAGCCATGCAGATTTAGAAGTGCACAATTTAAGAGAGTATCTCGATAAAATGCTTAGAGTTGAAATTTCTTGCGGAATTTCTGACACCCTTCTTCAGGTCCTTGACCCGAGGCAGATAAAAAAACTCATCCCACTTGCAGAAGGACAAGTTTTTCCACAAAATGAAGAACCTCGGCCAGACCCTGTAACCACTGAGCTTCTTCATAAAAAAACCTTAGCCAGCTCTTCGAAACTTGAGGAAAAACTCGTCCAGGTCAAGCGAAGGATGACGAAAGAACTAGAAAAGCCTCTAAAAATCCAGACTCTTAAAAAACTTGAAATCGAAGCAATTGAATCCCCCAGGAAACATCTGGAGTCTGGCGGAAGCACCACGAAAAGAGAAGCAGAGACAAAAAGAGTAGAAAATGTTGAGTCTGAAGTGAAAGTCTTGGCCAGTCCTCCTAAAGTCCCCAGTCCTTCCCTCTCAGTAAAGGTCTCTGTGAATGACAAGTACGTTGAAACTGTCAATGAGCAGGTCTCTGATAAAAGCTCTTTGAAGACTGAAAAAAGTTTAGAGTCTTTTGAAAAAATCTCAGAAATTTCACTTGATCCTGTCTGGGTCCAGGAACAAATCAATCAACTTGCTGTTGACATCAAAATCGCCATTCAAACTAATGAAGAGGTCAAAAGTTTGATGAGGACTTGTGTTGAAGTCATGAAAATTAAGGTCCAGGAGGCTCAGCAAGAGTTTTCTAAAACGATTTTGATTTTGAATGAAGAACTAAAAATCAACGGAAAACAACGAATTAAGGACCTAAGCGATATTCAAACATTTTTAAATGAAAATCTCGCCAATATCAATGAAAAAATAGTAAAACTGGATAATAATGACGCGAAAATTGCTAAGTTGAATGAGGTCGTTTTAGCTGTTATTGAAAATGAGAAGATCATCTTTGAACTGCTCGCCCAGGACGAGGAAGACAGGAAAAACATTCAACTTCAGGGATATTCTGAATCAAAATCGAAGAAAACACTCTCAAAACTCCCGATTTCGTTGAAAGCTGAATGCTTGTCATGCACTGGAGAAAATCCTTTGATTTATTCAGCGTTTAAAATGGCTTGTCTCAGTTACAACCCGTCAGATGTTCAGTACAACATGAAGACCTATACCAGGAAAACATTGATTAACACCCTGGGAGAGCTGGTTTATAATACATGGAACCCTGAATTCACTGAAAAGTTGAAAACTGGGATTTTGAATGATTGTTCAAGTGTGAGGATTAAGTCACATCAGAGAACTCGCACTACTAGTCGACATTTCCTGGATGTTACCGTTTCAAAGTTACTGAGTGAGCATGTCACTCCTCAGCATAGTCGAAGAGACATTAAGTTCTTAAAATCTAAAGATTGTAAAGGATAATAATATTAACTCATTTACGAATTGTAATAGTAATAGACCTTTTCTGTAATCTAGTTTTCACGAGACTCACCGTGTTTGATGTTTTGTTGAGCTTCTGAGCTAGACTTAGAGCTTGGTTTAAGGTTTTTACTTTAATTGGCTTTGATATCTGGGAAAATGGTCTTGTGCTGGGGCATTCAGTTAAGTGACGAGACATGTTTCCCACAATTGAATTCTTGGTGGTTTCGCTTACACTTAAAGGTCGACGAAAACGATTATTACTGGGTTTCAAATTATTTTCTATTAACCCACAGCTATTTATGAGTTACTCCTTTTTCAGGTCCATGGCAATTGAAGTGAGTTCTCCAAGTTTCGAGATTTTACTTGGAGCAGGTTTGAAGAACTCATTTACTTCAACAAGTTTATTGAAATTCACTCTCGACTTCAAATTATTTTTTTCCAGTTTTTGCTCTAAGATAATTTTTCTGCTGTCTGACTGACGAAAAATCTGAAGGTCTTCTGCACAGACGACAGATAATCTTTTCCAGGCCCTGTCTTCGATATCTTGATTGAAAATCCTTAGCAATCGATTTCTGAGACTCATGATAGTAAATTAATATTATTTGGAATAGATCATTGTTAAGTTAGATGAAAATGCAGGGTTAGTGGGTTAAACATAATGAGCATTTGACTCAGTTTTTATATTTTTCTGTGATTTCGGCTCTGAATATAGAGTGAAAAGAGTTTTAAGCATTTTTACTGATAATTTATTAAATACTGCCTTGAGTGTCAAATAGAATTCTTCTATCAACAGTCATTCACTACACAAATAAACAATTTAAGTCATTAATAATCGATTTTATTTGCATCAACAGTCTAAAAATGGTAATTTAAGTGATTATGCCTTAACTTATTCTATAAAATCACCTTAAAAGTACTATTTAAACTAAAACCTTAATCATATCAACCCTTACCTTAATCTTGAATTACCCTTTCCTATCGATATTCACACTAACCACAAAGAACCAGACACCAAAATAAATAAAAGAAGCGATGACAAAAAAAAGAAAAGCATAAAAAGGGATAATGTTTCCAGCGCCAATGCACTTTCCCGACAAAGGACAGTGATGATCATACCCGCGAATACAAAGCTGGCAGTCATAGCAATGTTCGCTGTCCTTTTCTATCAAAACATCACAAATCTTACAGATTTCTTGCTTGGACTTCCCTTCTTCCAGTTCGATTTCCCAGGGATTCATGATGATTCCTGGGTTTTTCAAAGCAGTTCCCAGATAAGCCATCAAACAACCTGCGTAAATAAAAAAACCTGAAAGTTGCATGTTCAAAGCCACTTGAGGAGCCATCACTAAAAGAAAGAACACGTTTGCGGAAATGATTATTGAAAGCAAACACAGGTTAAAACCCCAGTCTGGACCAACGTGCAGGTAGATTGAACCGTTTAGACCTATGCAGTAAGTCTCACCTAGTTTAAAGAGCCCTGATGGACTTTTCACCTTTACTTTTGACTCTTCTTCCATTTATTAGATATTTTTAGTGTTGGGTTTAATTATTTGAATCAATTAAAGTTGATAGGATTTTCTGGATTTTTTGAGTTATAGGAAAATATTTTAGAGAATTTGGTAGATTTGTTTGATGAAAGGAATATTTCAGATGTTTTTCATTTTTATCTAAGGATTCTTAGGATGCAGGTCTTTCTTAAATATGGAATATTCGCCAAAAAGTGTTTTCGAGAACAAGTCTAAATTTAAAAAATTTGATATTTTCAAGTGTCTCTCTCATCATAATTGAAAATACTTAACTTCCTCTTTTATCAGCTCTAGTCCCATCAATAAAATCTAAAAATTAAAGCTTCTCTCCTAATGAAACAAAAAATCTTTTCATTCATTCATCCTGAATTTAAAAAACCTCAAATCATTGGTTCTTCCAATCCTTCCATCATTTCCAGTTATTGATGAATGGCTAAGCACAATCAGGTCTAATATTTAAAAATGTTTGGATTCCAGCAGTTCAAACCAGAGCGAAGTTCATTCCAGCCGCGCACAAGTCGTGTTTATTCTCCGATCTACACGCGCCCAAGAACTGAAATCTTTTCAAAGGTTTCCTCTCCAGAGCCTGTTGAAAGACGAGACTCGCTGCAAAGTAGCCTTCCAGACTTCATCAACTCTCTTCAAACGCAAGTCCAGCGCCTTTCGCCTTCATTTGCATTTAAATACCACCTCGACACACCCCTGAGCCAAGCCCTGTCGTTCATCACTCAGTCCATAGACGAAATCCTCATCGTCAAGCCCAACACTGACCAAAACCTTAAAATTTCTGAAGCCACTGACGAGAAAAAACACGCCAAAGCAAAAGAAGACCTTCAAAGAGCTAAAGAAACAAGTAAAAACCTTTTAAAGTACGAAAATGTCCTCAAAAAAAAAGCTGAAAAAATCGCGAAAGAGACAATCGAGACAAATTTACTGAGAAAAAAACTTCAAGAACTTGAAGAACAGCTTAATGCAAAAAAAAACAACCTCGAAGCCCAAGAAAAAGGATTTTTTGAAAGACAAAAACAGGAAAAGGAAAAATTAAGGAAATTGCAAGAAGACCTTGAAAGAAAAACCTTGGAAATCAATGACTTGCAAGAAAGACTCAATAAAAAGATACAGGAATCCGATGCTCAGTTAAAGTATGAAAAAACTTCAATTGAAACAATTGAACAATGTCTCAACCAGTCCAAATCTCAACTAGTCACCGAGCAGAAAATCGTAACACATGAAAAGATTTCCTTGGAAAAGCTGAAAATCGACCTGGAACAACAAAGAAGATCTTTAAATGAAGCGAAAGAAGACCTGGCAAAAGCAAGAAGTTCTTTAGAGTACGACTGGAAGAGTCTAAATCTTGAAAAGTTAAAAATCGGGCAAATCAAGACTGACCTGGACAAACAACAAACTCAGCTCGAGAAAGAAAAAGAAGAACTTTTTCAGATGAAGCTCAGTCAAAAGTCTCCTAATCGCTCCAGAGGACTTGAAGATAAAACTTTCGAGTTCTCATGCGAGATGGAAAGTGACATAAAAATGCAAGAACTGACTGAAAAAGAAGTACAAATCGAGCATGAATACCAGAAACTACAGAATCACTATGAAAACACGAGTAAGGTCCTAGATGAAAGACAGTCATTTCTAGAAGAAAAGGAAGAAAGTATCTTGAAAGCTGAAAAAGACTTGAAAAATCGATTTGATACTATAAAGAAAATTGAATCTAGTCTCACTGACGCGAAAATTGAAATGGAAGAACTGAAGACGAACACTATTCCAGACCTGGAAAGTCAATCAGATGTTTTAGGAACTCTTGTCAAAGAGATTCAACTAAAAAAACACGAACTGGAGATGAGCATTTTCAAACTCTCCAAAGAAATCGAGTTCGTCCAAAAGTACAAAAAAAAACTCGACGCTGAAAACGAAGTAAAAGACAAAGTAATAAGCGCCATCCCAGAAGGCCAACAAGAGCAAATCAAAGAAATTATTGAAGAACTTCAAAACAAACTTGACAAGTTGCTGGAAAGAGAAGAAGAACTCGAAGAAGAGCAGATGAAGATGGAAATTGAGAAGAAGCAAATGATTGAAACTGCAGAACTTTTAAAAAAAGCTCATAAAGACCTGGAGTTAAGGAAAAACCATTTGGAACTTGAGAACCAAGTGGAAAAGGA
This sequence comes from Stentor roeselii, assembly GCA_006503475.1. Lineage (NCBI taxonomy): Eukaryota > Ciliophora > Heterotrichea > Heterotrichida > Stentoridae > Stentor > Stentor roeselii. The sequence goes on along the minus strand of RSEH01000018.1, from coordinate 210,748 downwards.
AAAACTTGAGTCGTTGAAAGAAACAGTCGAATCGAAACTTGAAGAGTTGAAGAAACTTGGAACTGCCCAGACCTGGACTTAACCGAAAGGATTTAAAATATTAACTAGTAATTAAGTTTTCAGCTTAATCTACTCATCTCGCTACCGATACTCATTCTTGAAAGGTTTATCGAATCTGAAGAACTGCGACGATCGTTGAAGGAATGGACCAGGTCTCTCGGGTTTAGTCCTCGTTCTTTCACGGCTTTTATCAGGATGTTCAGGTATTTCTCTTTTTTTAACAGGTCTTTGTTTTTACGGTCTAGTGAGTCGAGAATCGTTGTTTTTGTTCGTAGTTCTTTTAAGATTGGAAGGGTGTCTGGTACACCATCGATTATTTTTATGGACTTTTTATAGTCTTTTAGAAGAAGGTTTTCTTCTTCTAGCTTGTCGAGCTTGGAAAGAAGGTCGATGTTCTCGATTGATAACTTTTTTAGCTTCTGTTCAATTGATTTTTTGCAGGACTCTAGGTCTTTTATTTGGTCTTTTAGGTGACTTAGCTCCATATCTTTGCTCAATTCATCAACTAATAAGTCTGGTTTTCCAGAACTCGTAGAAATAAAATCAAGAATCTTTGAATAAATCTTTTCAAGAATAGATCCAAAGTAGTCAACTTTTATGATTTTTTCAAGTACTTCTAAATGCGCTTTTAAAATGAGCAAATCATCGTTTTTATTAAAAATTTTCAACTTTTCATCAAGTTTCTTCTCGAAGATTTTATTGAGTTTCGAAAAATGCTCATCAGATTGTCTGAATAAAGGGTTTTTCATAGAGCTGTTCAAATGAATCTCAAGTTTATCAATTGGTGAAGTCGCTACTTGATGAGTTCCAATCAACGGTAACAAGTGTTTTTTATCCTGAGCTTTCAACAGCTTGGGTCTTGTATTATCAAAGTTAATCGAACTGAGATGTCTGACCTGTTTTCTCCTTTTAAACTTCAGGTCTTGTTTGATTGAAGCAGATTTTTCCATTAAAATTATTTACTCACTTTATCTAATCTTCCTTTAATTGAAAAGGTCTTCAGAGCAAACTTCTTCCCAGTCATCCTCAATAATTTCCCTGAACTTGCAAAAGTCATCAAAACTTTCAGTACCTTTATCAATAATCCCTGATTTTCCAGCTATTTCTTTAACAACTGTTGAAGAGTCATTTAAAAGTTTCTCCTGCAATGAAGAAATCTTAAATTTTTCAGCAACTTTCGCTAAGACAATCCTGACATCAACGACAGGATCATTCAAAAGTCTCTCAAGTCGCTGAGCAAACCAGCCTATATCATGACAAACTGCAAAAAGATACCCAGCAACTTGTCTGTCTTTGTAACAAGGACTGCCGATAAGGCTTTCCAAGTCCTTTTTAATTACAGCGTCCCAGTCTTCATTCAGGTTCCACAAGTCTTTGATTATTTTGCCTAAAGACTTCCCGGACTTTACCCGGACCACCTCGCTTCGATCATGGCAAAGGGCAAGCGAGACTTGCCATAATTCTTGCATCCAGAAGTCGATTTTCAGGTTTTTTGCTATGTTTATAAGAGACTTAGCAAGTTTTAGGTTCACTCTCCAGTTCAAGTTGTAGGTCTGGATACGACGGAAGGTTCCGAGAAAGGAACTTTGTAGAGACTCGGGAATCTTCTCTAGGAAAATGCCTAGATTACTGATGGCTTCCACTTTTACTATGTCTGTGTCTTTTAATAGGTTTTGGTATGTTGATAGGAAAAAATCGCAGGGGTTTTCTGTGTTTTTTAGAAAGAAAGATAATGTTGATGCGGCTTTTGAACGGACTGATGATTGAGGGTTTTTTAGAAGGGATCGGAAAACTTTTAGAAGGGAGGGACGATGACTTGGGAACTTTCTGTAGATTGCAGGTAAGTAATATGCCAGATCACAAGCCTGATTCAAGTCACTACAACTTAAATTTTCCATCCAATGAACAACCCTATCATCCATTTCACTCAACATGTAACTCATAATCCCAAGAGCGGAATAAGCAGCCTGCACAACGAGTAAATTTTTATCCACCATAAACCTCTGAAAAGCATCAACAACCGCGCCATGCATTCTGATTTCCAACACATTAACAAACTTAAAAACATTAGCCGCACAAACTTTCCTAACACAAAAATACTCATCCCTAGAAAACCCATGAAAAGCCTTCCAAGCATTTCTCCTTAAAAACCTTTTAGAAAAAGCATCAAAAGCCTCAAATAAAAATCCACAAGTTTTAAGTCTAAGATCATTTGAAAGTGAAGAAACCAAGATTTTTCCGTAGTCATTTTCAAAGTCTTCATCGAATCCAGAGCTGAAAAAGAATGAATCCCTTGAAAATCCGAAAGAAACAACTTCTTTCACTGTTTTTCCCTGAATAAAAAGATTCAAGTCGACCTTCTCCGGAATTTTTTCTACTTCGAAAGGTTCTCCGTCAGTGACAATGCAATGCATAAATGATTTTCATATATAACCTACAATTAAACCGTCGACAGCGCTTGAATCGCGAGAGTCAAGGACTGTTGAAAGGCTTTCAAAGAGTTTCTCCTCTCCATGATTCCAGGGCTTTCCTCGAACAGCTCATCTAAAAACTCTTTATTTCCATGCAACTGTCCTATAAGTACCTTTTGCATGTTATTTCGACTTTTATTGACGAGGTTTCTCATGATGCACTTAGGGACGACGTCTCCGATGTTCTTCTTGACAATGCCCAGGTAGTTCTCAATAAGGATCTTGACTGAGAGAATCTGTTCAAGTTCTTCAGGAGTCATCTCATCGCCCAAGCAATTCTCAATCCTCTCAGCAGGTCCGACCTCTTCGAACTTGGGCTCCGGGTACTTGCTTCCCCAGATGCTCCACCCTTGAGACTTCACTTCTCCTTGCTTTTTTGAAGCTTTTGACTTCGGCTCCTTTGCCGCCTGGTCAATCAACTGCCTTGCAATTTCACTGGCTTCCTTCACACTGATGAAGTCAGGATGGGAGATGTTTAAGTAGTTGCTTTCACATTCTACTATTGAATTTATGTGACTTTCGGTATTCGGCAGAAGGTCTTCTATTACTCTTATTGCAAGTTTTATCATGTTTTCGTGAAGTCGAGGGAATCGACGGAATTCTATGATTTTTATGGAGGAGATTATTTTTAGAAGCTCGTCTTTCACTTTGAATAAACAGTCTTGACTTGGCTTTTCGAAACGTTTTATTATGTCTATCACGAGATTCTCGAAGGCGGTTTCTGGGATGAAGAGAACGCCTTTTATTCCTGTTGCGTTTAGCATTGCTATTCGGATCTCGTAGTCTGGGATTCGCTCGATTGTTTCTACTTTTGCGATCTCTTCGTAGTAGAAGTTTTTGAATATATACATAATCTTACTGCCTCCAGTAAATTCTTTAAAGCAATTTTCCAAATCACGACCATCAATGCAATCTTCAAAAGCCTTGCAAAACTCACTAATAACCTTAAAAATCATTTCATTTTGTTCAGCCTGACTTTCAATCGAGTTTCCAAGTTCCTTCAATTCTTTATTTGTCCCTGTGATAAGATTTTCAATTTCCAATTTCAGTTTGGGAACAGTGACCTGAAGATGCTGTTTAAAAATTTCACTAAGTCGATTTCTAAGATATCGAATTCCAAGTTTATGAGAAATTTTTTTATACTTGGGATGATTTGCAAAGAACTCCGTTTCTTTTTCAAGATGTTCTTCCAAAGGCAAGTTATCGATAATGTCCTGTTGTGACCTGCAGACGACTCCAACATACCCGAGCTTCAACCTATAAAGCAGTCCTTCAACCATTTCTAAGGCATCAGTCCCTTTATCCATAATATCAATTTTCGTGAAAACTCCAATCGTCCTGTTTCCATCAGGGTCCACCTGTCGCGCAATGTTCAAAGCATCAGAGTTAGCCAAGTCATTATTCGCAGGAGAAATCGCTAAAATGATAGAATTCGACTTTTTCGCATATTCTAAAATCATCGAATTAATCCTCTTGTCCAAGTCAGAAGACTGGCCCCTTATAGGATTTTTTATAAGTCCAGGCAGGTCAATCAAGGTCAAATCAACGACCTTCGAAGAATAAATATTTAAAAATATTTCATTTGAAGAGACTCCACTAGATGTAGCGATTTCTCTATTCATAGTTTCTAATTCCTTCCTCACATCTGTGAAGTCAGTAAACCTGCAGTCATTCGGAAGATGAGAGAAAGTTGCATAGTCCTGTTCGAAATTAGATCTAATCAATCTTAAAATAAGAGGACATCGAGTCACAATCCCAGTGCCTCGAGGCAAGAAGTCTCTCCCGACGATACTTTCCAAGACACTGCTTTTTCCTGAACTTTGCGACCCGACAACGACGAGGCAGGGTAGTTCAATGGGCATTTTGACATTGGAGAGTGAAATGACTTCTTGAAGTTTATTCACTGCTGGGATTAAGTTTTCCATTTATAATTCTGATATGAACAAAAGACGGGATCGAGATGTCAGCAAGTTGATGATGAGCGAGTACAAAGTTACTCTGATACATGACAGGCTGCATGATTTTATTGTCGACTTCCCTGGACCGAAGGACTCGCTCTATGAAGGCGGGCTGTTCAAGGTCCACATTGAACTACCTGTGCAATATCCTTATAAAAGTCCTTCGGTTGGCTTTGAAACTCGAATTTTTCACCCGAATGTCGATGAAGCCTCTGGAAGTATCTGTCTCGATGTTTTAAATGAAACTTGGAGTCCCATGTACGAACTGAAAAATATCTTTGATGTGTTTATACCGCAGTTGTTGATGTACCCCAACCCTCATCATCCTCTCAATGGATACGCTGCTACTTTGATGATCAATGACTTGAAACAGTACGAAAAGAAAGTAAGAGAAATGGTCGCGAAGCACAGTTTGATGTACTCTGAAAGTGAAAGTGAGATCAGTAATGATAAATACAGTGAACTTTCAGACACCAGTGACATCGACATTGAGCTTTTAGCATGATTAATTAAAAATTTTATTCTCCATTTAATCCAATCTTTTTATTTGAAGCTTCTATCAAGACTAAAATATTAAGACCGAAGAAAATGGTACTTTCCATAACCACTCGTGTATAAAAATGGGAGGCTGGGAAATTGGAATCTTCGACTGTGGAAAGAACCCAATCATGTTTTTGTGGGCCTGCTGCGTACCTTGTGGAGCCGTCTGCATGCAAGCGTTAGATGCGAAACTAACTGACAGTGATAAAAACGCTGCATTGATAGCAGGTCTCCTACTTTGCTGTTGCGGAGTGATCGGAGGAATAATCAACAGGTACCGTCTACGAGAAAAGATGAGCATAAAGGACCATGTTGCCTTCGACATACTCTTCTGGTGCTGCCTTCCTTGTTGTGCGGTTACTCAAGAGTACATAACTGTCGTACATGATAAAAAGGGGAAAAAGGATATCCCGATTTGGAAGGCGATGAAGGAATAATAGCTAGGTAATGTTTTACTCTATTCATAAGTCTTCTGAATTGAATCTCAAGAATAATGGAAACGATTCCTGAAGTCATTAAGAAAAACGACCTCAAATTGAACAGACTTGGAAAATTCAAAGAAAAGAAAAAATTGATGATCAGGTCCAGTGCTCAGCCTTCTGAGAATGACAGGCAGTTTGTTGACCAGATCTTAAAAAGAGACGCGGAAAGCACTTTTAAGAAATTTTCACTAAATTCCTCGAAATCTGAATACTTTAAAACTCCCCAGCGAGGAAGAAGGTCATTAAAAAGTATTAAATTAGGTTCAACTTTGATGAATCCTTCTCTCGGTGAATCCTCAGGGCATTCAGAAAGCCAGGAAAGGAAAAATTCAAGAAGCAAGGACCGATCCACTAAAAATTCCAGAAATGATGAAAGAATGACGCCTGTGAAACTATCAGCAGCTTTTTCTCAATTAACTCTTTCTTCAAAACCATTAGAGGGCTCTTTGTCTTACTTCATCGGGCCAGGCAACAACGACCTGCTAATCCGAAAGACTTTGAAAAAGTACAGAAACTGGGTAAAAGTCCAAGTGCCTCACACAGCGAACTTCATCTGGACCCAAGTCCGCAAGTCAAGCATTTTGGACCTGCTGCCCAAAGCTTCTAAAACGAAAAACTCTGAAACAGGGCAAAAGTTTTTAAGTCCTTTTCTGATGAATCGTCTCTATAACCGCCTGGAAGGGAATTTCGAGTTGACAAGCAAGAAAAAGTTATTTTCCAACATGTTTTCTTATTACAAGGCACAGAATGTTGACCCTTTCCGAATCATTCCTCTTACTTTTCACTTCTCACAAGGGCGAAATGACTTGAGTTTCTCGAAGTTCTGCTCGAAGTTTCAAGAAATTCAGAATCAAATGGCTGAGGACTCTTATTTAAACAACTTATGGCTGATAAAACCTGGAGAATCTACAAATAGAGGCTTTGGGATCTCGATTAGCAGTGACTTAAACGAGATGATTTTAAAGATAAGTGAAAAAACGACCTACAAAGGGCAGCAGCGGACATATATAGTCCAAAAGTACATTTACAGGCCTTTGCTTTACAATAACCGGAAGTTTGACATCAGGTGTTACGCGATGATCACCTGCATCAACGGCTCCACCCAGGCTTATTTTTACAGAGAAGGCTACCTCAGGACTTCTTGTCAACCTTTTTCAGTGCAAGACACAAGTGACCGCTTCGTGCACCTCACCAACGACGCAGTTCAGAAAAACTCTGCAAGTTACGGAATGTTTGAAGACTCGAATAAACTCAGCTACCAGTCCTTTCAGGACTACATCGACAAAAACATGACTGAAAAAATCAGCTTCAAAGACTCTGTCCTTCCCAGGATTAAGGGAATCGTTAAGGACACAGTTCTTGCCACTTCGAATAAAATTAACCCAAGTGGCCGCTTTTCTACTTTTGAAGTTCTTGGATATGACTTCATGCTTGATGAGTTCTTCAATCCTTGGCTCATTGAAGTCAATACGAACCCTTGCTTGGAACTCAGTGGGAATTATTTGAAGGAATTGATTCCTGCAATGATTGGAGAAGCTCTTGCTTTGGTCATTGACCAGGCATTTGAGAAGGAAAAAGAAAGTCGATTGGATAAGTTTGAACTTATTTTCAGCCAGGGTAGGAATTAGAATAATATGTTATAATCGACTCGCTCCTAAAAAGAATAAACAGCTTAGTGCTAGAAATGTTGAGGAGTAGGAGGAATTCGATGGCTCGGAACTTGTAGAAAATGAAGGCTTTGATGGCTCTTTGTAGGATTTGTTGTATTTGTCGCGTTTAAATTGGCTGTACGTGTATCTTTCGCTGGATTTCATAAAAGGGTCATGATACTCATACCCCTCACTTTTAAACTGGTCTTCCTTCTCACTCTTACTCCAAGTGCGACCCTCTCTCCATTCATGATAAGCTTTTTCCTCTTCTTCAAACCCTCTGAAATTCTCTTCCTTATATTCTTTCTTTTTCCGAGGAGGTTCCTTTTTCTGACTGGCTTTATTTTTAATGCTTTGAATTTCAAGTTTATTCCTAGGGTCATTAAGAATTTCATAAGCCTGAGCAAGTTTTTTGAACTTCTCAGTATCGCCTGAAGGTGCATCAGGATGATACTGCTTGGCGAGTTTCAAATAAGCAGCCCGGACTTCTTTTGAATCAGCTCCGAATTGAAGTCCGAGGACTGAGTAACAATCTTTTAATGACCAAGATTGGCTGTAATGTCTCCAATATTTCGCCAGCATTTGTATAAACACAAAAAAATAGCAACTTGATTAAAATCTAATTATTCCGATGAACTTGGAAAACGCCAAAAAAATTAAATTGCCAAATGTAAAGGTAGGCAGGCTCAGAATCTTATGAAGAAATTGCAAGAGGAGAGGAATAAACGGATTGAATACAGAAGACTTGCGAATGGTTCCCAAGATGTCAGGGAAAGTCATGAAGATGAAGAAAAACAGGAAGAAAGTCTTAACAGTGAAAACAACGAAAACCCTGAAAATTTAAGACAATCTTTAAAAATCGAAAATATCAAATCAACCCCCGACGCTCCCAGAAAAAGACTCAGCAGATTTTTCAGTATTTTTCCGAAAATCTGTCGATGTTTCTCGAAGTACAAAGAAATCCAAGACAGTGTGTCCACATCAGAGAAAACCTAATAGTAAGAATGATTAAATGAATGCAGTAAACAATGGAAGCAAATTCTGATTTCCATTCAATAAGTCAAAACGAAGAATACTCAAACCTGAACCAAGAAGCAGAGGACGATAATCAAACAGTTTTACTTTCCTTCACAAGTATCCTGGAAAGAAACGAAATAAACATCAGGATGTTAAAAAATAAACTAAAAACAATAGTCGAAGTCCTCATCCCCGTCGAAACTCTTTCTTGCATCTTGACCGACATGGACTCAAACCTAAAAAAACTTGAAAACGAAATCAACCAAGTCAAACAAGTCGTAAACGAATCCTTTCAAAGCATTCACACGACTCGACTGAGATACTTACAAAGTCTTCAACAAGCTGAAGAAAACCTTCAAAAAATCATTGAAGCCGAATCTAAAGACTCTTCAAAAGACTTCAAACAAATGATCGCTCAGCAGATATTATTAGGACTTTTTCAAAATAACGAAGGAAAAAAACACTTGATTCAGATCAGAGAACATGAAAAAAAATCTTTGAAAAAAAAGGCAAAAAATATTGGGTTGATTCAAACTTGTCAGAAAAATCTTGAAGCTCTTGAAGGTCAACTGAAAATTATTTCAAAAACTGAAGCAATGGAGAAAAAGTTTCTCGACTTTAAAGTAAAAATTTTAGATATTTACAAATTTCAACAAGAAGTTAGAACTTCTATCAACTCAATTGAAAACTCGCAGATAATTGATTTAGAAGATTTGAACTCAACAGTCGTCAGTCTTATCGCAACTTTTAAAACCTTTCAAAGTTTTTATCTGGAAGTCGCCACCATTCGAAGCGAACTCAGCAAAAAAGAGAAGATCATCGCTATCAATGAAAAAATCGGAGAAATCTCTGTCGACATCGCCGCTGAAGAAGCTTTTGTTGAATTACTGAATGTGCAGGAAGAAGAACTTTCAAAGGAACTAGAGGAAAAAGTGAAGGATCTCAGTTTTTGCACTGCACAGGATTTGGTCATTTCAGGAATTTTTCCTAAAGCTGTGGAAGTAGAGAAAAACCAGGTTGTTGATGAAGAAAAAGTCTTTTTGAAAGAAGCTTATACGTCAACTGATGACGGCATTTTTCGGCAAAGAAGTGTAAAAAAATCAGCGAAAACATTGAAAGTTGAATTTGAGATAAATCGATTAAAACAACAGCTGAAAAAAGTGGAAAATCAACTGAGTAATAAACGTGAGTTGCAGGAACAACTAGATCAAATGGTTTCTTTTCAGCAAAGACTGGAAAATGAAAGCTTCGCTCATTTCAACACGATTAACTCTCAACTGGCGAAGACCTGTGAAAAGTACCAGATCCTTATAAACCAGATGAGTCGTTCAAGAAACACTTTCATCCCAGAGATAACAACGGCTTTAATAGGAACTTTATGCAGTTTCTTAACAATCGCTCCTAAACCTTCTTTTTTTTCGTGTGAATTTTTTAAGTACCCAGGAATCAAATCAAAAATCACCTTGACTGAACTTTACAAGCAACTTTCTAAGAAAATTAATGAAAAAAGTGATGAAAAATTTTGTATTTTCTCGAAGAATTCAATTGATTTGGTGCATGATACTTCGTCGTTGGAACTTAATGAAATAATCAACCTGCTCTTCAATAATGAACTTCTTGGTTGTATCAAAACTGAAAAAAAATTGAATGGAATTGATTTGGTGACTGTTGAAGATATTTACTCTCAACTCGTCCAGCTAATCAAGAAACTTTCTGAAATCATTGTGATTCAGAGACAACTACAGGTGAAAATTAATTGTGAGGAAAATTTGAAGGTTTTGAATTGTTTTAAACAAGAAGCTGTTTTAATTATTAGGGAACTTGGGTATATAAAAATTGCGGATAGGTTGGAAGGACCTAATAAAATAAAAAAAATTAGGATTGCTGGGTATTTCGCTTCATCTGTTTGATTAGTGAATAATTAAGATTTTTTGATAAGAGTGAATAATTAAAACTTTTTTGATAAGAGGTGAATGATTAAGACTTTTTTGATTAGAGGTGAATAATTAAGACTTTTCTGATAAGAGGTGAATGATTAAGACTTTTTGATTAGAGGTGGATAATTAAGACTTTTTATAACAGGTAAATAATTAAGACTTTTTGATTAGAGTTGAATGATTAAGATTTTTTGATTAGAGGTGAATAATTAAGACTTTTAGATTAGAGATGAAGATTAAGACTTTTTGATAAGAGGTGAATAATTAAGACTATTTAATAAGAAATTATTGGTTTTATTCTAGATAGACGCGATTCAAGTTGCTTCTGATTAATTACGATCCACTTAAAATAGAAAGCCATTACCAAACGACCAAAACCAAAACTCTCCAATAAACTTCCCACAATTTTCTCATAATTCACTAACATCAAACCCATTCCCCAAAAACTCTTTATTTCCTTCCACCACCTTCCATAAACCCCTAATAAAAACTCATGAATTCTACAGTCACAAAAGCCTTAAACAAAATCCTAGGAGACTTCATCGAAAATCTAGATTCAGAGCAACTAAACATCTCTTTATTCAAAGGGCAAGTATCCCTAGAAAACCTTTCACTAAAGCCCAACATTCTTCACATCCTGGGCCTTCCATTCAACATGGTCTACGGAAGAGTGGGTTCAATACTCGTCAGCATTCCCTGGACTTCCCTTCTTTCCAGTGCTTTGACAGTAGAAGTCTCTGACGTGCTTGTTTTTTGCACTCCAAGAGTCCCTGAGTCCTGGAGTGAAGATGAGGAAAAAGCTGCTTATTACACTGGGAAGAAGTCAGCAGTAGACCAATTCGAACTTCTTTTGGAAAACGAGCTGATGAAGGACAATAATTCTAAAACAGGGTATTTTTCAGATCTGGCTTTTAACATTGCCAATAACGTTCAAGTCAAATTAAAACATCTCTGTTTTCGATATGAAGACATCAGTGCGAATTTCGCAATGGGACTCAGTCTAGAAACACTTCAAATCTTTACTTGTAATCAAAACTGGAAACAAGAATTCATCACATCAGCTGATGTCAACTATAAAGTCCTTAAACTTCAAAATTTCCTGATTTTTTGTGACTTCAACAATAAAAACTCTATCGGAAATGAGAAAATTCAGGAAAAATTCTTGAAATATGCGAAAAGTGAGAGAAAAGGGAAAAACTTTCATGATTATTTCTTGAAACCTTTCTCGTTTGAAGTCAAAGCGACGATTAGTGAAAGACTTGATTATAAAATTCCGAAAATAAGCTGCAGCTTTGAGTCAAACGCGCTTCAGTTCAACTTTGACGCGAAACAAATTCGAGTGATTTTTCAGATGATTAAGTTTTTAGATGTTTATTCGAAGTTCAAAATTGGAATTTTACAGAAGATTGAGCATAAAAATATTGAAATGGTTCGAATTGATTATGTTGAACTTTATAATGATTGGAAAAAAGAGGAAGTTGTGAAGAGAAAAGAAGAATTGGAAAAAGAATTGAGTTGTTTGGAGAAGGATATTGAATTAAATGATATCAGGACTTTAAGGGAAGAGGCTCGAAGTGTTTTTGAGAAAAGGAAAACAATTGAATTGAAGAAAAATGAAATTAAAAGCATTCAAAATGAAGGGACTGGGACTTTAAATAGAATTTCAGGATTTTTTTCAAGAAATTCAAAAGAAATCGAAGAAAAAACTGCTCAGGATAAAGCTGATCGAATTGCTAAAGTTGAGAATGAAATTGATTATATTAAGAATTCTGAAACTCAGTCATTGATTCTTAGTAAGTCGATAAGTGAAGATGAAAAAAATTGGGAAAAGTTTGTGTTTTGCTTTCAGTTAGATGTTGGAGAAATTACTTTGGCAAATGCTTCAAATGTCATGTTGTCTTCGTCGGTTAAGTCGTTGACTTTCACACTTTCGAAAAAGTTGGAAAATTTGCAAATTGAGTTTAAACTTGGGTCTTTTGAAATTACTGAAGCCTCTGATATGCAGTTTTATTCTAAGGTCTTTGAAAGTGCAGAGTTTTTTTTGAAGTTTTTGCAAAATCCAACTGAAATTTCTGTTCATTGTGGAGATATCTACATCTGCATGATAATCCCAGCTTTCCAAAAGATCTACTCAGTCTTCATCAAAGAGTTCTCAGCAGACGTAACTGCAGAGCTTTACCTTCAAAACGCGAATGAAAACATTTTCAAAAGAATAGAAGACGGTCAAAATTTCTTAACAAACGAGTTGACCAAGACAGGCCCATCCTTTCCAGTCAAGGTATCTTTAAACCTATCAGCTCCAAGACTAGTGATTCCCTTAGAACTATCAGTGAAAGGGCCTTATCTAGTGCTTGACCTAGGAAAGTTGAAATGCAAAACAATATCAGAAGAAGAAAAAGGTTATCAAAGCTATAAACTCGACTTAACCGACCTTGAGTCATTCATAGTCTGGGACTGGGAAGACGTGAAATCAATTCGTTCGACATCAAAGGACTACCTGTTAAAACCTTCTAATTCACGATTAAGTCTTCTAAAGGACCTGAACATCGACTATAAAAAACCTGGAATTATTTTAAAACTTGTCATTTCCTGTATTTCTTTAAAACTTGATGAAAAAAAAATTAAGTTTTTGTTCGAAATTAAAGAAAATTACTCGAATGCTATTCAACAAGAATTTGAAGATCCTATCGAGGTGAATGAGGTTTTTAATCCTAAAAGAAATAGTTTTTCATTGGGAAATGCGCAATTAGCATCAGGACTTGCACTTTATTCTCTTAAAAATAACTTAGCCAGTTCATTTTATTACACAAAAGCACAAAAAAAAGAACTTCAGAACTTATCACCAACTTTTCCCTTCAACTTTAGCATTGAACTTGAAGAATTTGTAACAAAAATCGAGGAAAAAGGTGAAAAATTAACAAAAGTCCTGATAAAGTCATTTTTAATCCTAGCGAAAAGAAACCAGCAGAGTGAAGTCGACCTATTCATGAAAATCTCAGCTTTTAACATAAAAGATCTAAGGGCTGCCAGGGTGTTCTCAGAAGTCGTATCAAACCCTTCAGTCCCTCTTCTTTCCCCAGAAAAAATCGACGGGTTAAAAGTCTCAAACCCGAAGATCCAAACAGAAAACAATCAAAATTCGCCTTTACCAGAGCCTCAGCTAAAAATTTCATTAAAAAGCGACCCAAGGAAACATTTTTTAGATATCGGTCTTTCTCTATCCGAGCTTCGATTCAGTCTTTCAAGAATTTTCTTAGAGTCTACTTACCGATTTTACAATTCTCACATTTTACCTAATTTAAGTGTTTCAGTTCCTGCAAAAGACATCAGCTATGATTTGACTTACATCACAAATTCTCGTTTTTCAATCAACTTGAAGTCAATCGAGGTTGCCCTGTCTCTTGACGACCCCAGCGAAAGAGTCTGTTGTTTGAATTCAACTTTGATGATGGTTTACTCGACCCAGTCGAAATCGACTCATTATTACACTTCAGACCATCAAGAAGTAAGCAGAGTTTACAAGTCTTGCACAGAAGAAGCTGACTTGACCTTCAGTCATTCAAGTTTGGTTTTACTTGATGCTGACCTGCAGAGGTCTTCTAAAGAAATTCTTATTCCTTGCAGGTTTTCAGTTGAATATCACATGAACCGAGATGATGTCAAGTTAACTTATTTGGTGCAGGCTCAAGTAAGACTTGAAAGTCTCAATGTTTTACTTTCAGTCACTGATTTTCAGTATTTTCAGAAACTCGTTGCTTGGTGGTCGTCTATCAATTTCCCGAAACAGAACCAAAAAGGGATCATTCGGAAAGAGTCTTCAGAAGTTTTTACTTTGAATACTGAAGAAAGTCAAATTGATGAGAAAAATAAAGAATCTCTTTCTTGTGTTGCTTTTGATGTTGATGCCGATTCTTTTCAACTTGCCATTGTTGATGATACTGATGATGAAATTGTTTCTTTGGTCAGTTTGAAGGTTTCTAATATTTCTGCAAGGTCTTTAAATCAAGATAGAAGAATTAATGTTGAAGTTGATGTTATCTTGTGGGTTGATTATTTCAATAAATTCAATGGCGCGTGGGAACCTGCTGTTGAAGACTGGAAATTTCATGTAAAGACAATTTTACATGAAAATAACAAAAAATCAGTGTTTTTTAAAAGTGTTTTACCTTTGAATCTAAATCTGACAGAGAATTTTGTTGAAGTTTTGTCAGTTTTAAATAAAAAAATAACGAGTACTTCAAAACCTGAAAAAACAGAAACTGAGATACTTGTTAAAAGTCACTCAAACCTTGAATATGAAGTTGAGAACCATCTGGAAATCCCTATTTTTGTCTCAATTGGAAGCCCATCAGAAGACGATACTTTTAAAGTCGAAAAAGACTCTCCTTGTTACTTTTCCCAGGAATATATCAATAAAAAAATGCACAAAACCAACAAAAAAATACTAAAGTCTAAATTTTTTAACTCAGTTCAAGCCCCTTGTAAACTTCGCTATGGTTTCTCAGAATCGAGTTTATATTTCGATAACTCAACAAGAAAAACAACAGAAAATTATAAAGTAAATGAAATACCTATCGACCAAGTTGGTTTATCAATCATTAAATGTGAATTTCAAGAAAAAAAATATAAAATATTGGTAAAAATTTCTGTGAGAGATGGAAAAAGGTTGATAATTTTTGAAGCTCCTTTGCAAGTCTTTAACCATTCAAGGTTTGAGTTTTTACTCACCCTTGAAGAAGAGAATATTCAAGTTTTTCCATTTAAACATCTGAAACTTCCTATTCATTGGTTTAAAAACTCTGATAAAATCAAAGTTGATGGAAAAGATTTAAACAGAAGCTCCGAGTTGGAAATTGAATCTTTTCCTGTCGTGATCATGACACAAAACTACAAAATCAGCCAAGACCAAAAACTTGAAATAATAGAAATATCTCCAGGATTTTACGTAAAAAATTCACTTTTTTGTGAAATTCTAATAAAAAATTCTTCAGGTTTTGAAATTATGATAAATCCTGGTGAAGAAATAGAGTTTCAACTAGAAAGAAAGTCTTTATATATGATCCAGTTAGAAATTAATGGTTGTTTGATGGTCACTAAACCATTCAATTTATTCCAAAAAGAGAAATTCGAATGTTTATTCGAAGAGTGGTCTCACAGTTCAATCCTCGTCGAATCCTACGAAAAAGTCCATGAAAACTTAAAAGAACTCTCAACATATTCCAAAGAAATCAACAAAAGTCTGATAAAATCTTGGGTAATCCTCGTGTACTCCGAGTACATCATCGTGAATAAAAGTCAATTCGACCTTGATATGTCAGGTCTAGTCCTCCCTCGTAATCAAAACCGTTTCTATTCAGGAAAAAACAAGTCTCAAAAGCTGAAACTTGGAAATTCCACCTCAAAATCAAGCAGTTCCTTCAACATTCACACAATTGGGACTTCAAAACAGGTGAAAATTTCTCAGAGTTCCATTCCAAAGCACTTACTCTTCGGAGTCAACGTTTCAAGGGCCCCAGGTCATTTAATCACGAAAGTTGTTTCAATAGTTCCTCGCTTTCTTATCTGGAACTCTTTAAACATTCCAATAAACATCAAGCAAATGGGATTTAAATCACTTGAAACCCTTCATCCCCGAGGAGACCCTCTTCAATTCCACTTCGAAGACTACAGCAAGTCAAAAAAAATCAGTATTTCTGATGCTCAGATTGAAAATCATGATAATTCCTGGTCTGCAGCTTTTAAAATCGAATCAGTCAACGATTTTCAAGTGAAAGTCCTGAGTAATCCTACAGAAGCTGAAGAAAAACTTAACATTTTCTTGAAAGGTTGGTTTATTCCTTCAAAAAGCGACTTAAGTAGATTTGTTCGAGTTTATATTCACTCGCTTGATGAGGCCACGATTCATATTGTCCTGATGGAGCCGAAAGTGCCAGAATGCACGATAAACAACAAGACTGAGGAAAATTTTTCAGTCAAGCAAAAAGGGACTAAAACTCAATACGAGCTTCCTTCGAATAAAGTACTTTACTGGGCATGGGACGATTTGGATAAGAAGCAAGTTTTAGTTTTTTCTTATGGGAAGAAAAATGTTTCAGTTAACATCGAAGACTACACCAAGAAGCCAAAGATTTTATTTAAAAAATTCAAAATCATCAATAGAATCGTAAATGCTTCTCGAGAAATAGTCATTCAAGATGAAAAAGAAGAAGAAATCCCGGAGATACCTGTCAGTGATATCAAGTATTCAAAATATGCAACTGCTAAGAAATTCACCAGATCTGATACTTTAAAAAGTCTTAAAAAACATTCTAGTTCAAATCAAGGCTTTTCATTATTCAAACTGTCAAAAGATCAGAAGACGAAAAATGAGATTCAGTTTTACTTGAAAGAAATCGGGATCTCGGTATTTGATAAAGGAAATAATGAAATGTTTTTTATTAACTTCAAAGAATTTTTATTTCAAATTCGTAAAGAAAGAGTTGACGCTGCTAGTTTGATCAAGGAAAAAACTTCTGTTAATTTTAAACTTGAACATTTTCAAATTGATTATATGGGAAATAAGACTAAATTGTTTCCTGTTGTTTTTTATCCTGTTCGTCATGATTTCGATTTGTCTAGAGCTGAAATGGGAGAAAACTCTGAGGATTGCTATTATTTTTTCACTTTTGTTATGGATATGGAATCGAAAAAAAGTCTTAAAAGGGGAAAAGTGGTGGCTTCGGCTGATACTTATAATTATTTATCGATTTTTCTGAATAAATTTCATCTGAAAGTGAATGATGAAACTATTTATATTATTTTGAAGTTCAAGGATTTTTTTAACTGCTTTTATTCAGATGATTCTCAAACTGATCTGGGAACTCCGGTGTATTCAACTGCAATACCTTCGTTTCGATTTGATCATAATACGTTTCAGAGCAAGTCTTATTTCAAATATGTTTCAATAGCTGATCTTTCATTTTTTATTACTTTTAAAATTGCCTCATCAGAGAAAAAGTCAACGCAAAAATACAACAACGATCTCTTCATAGTAAACCTGATTAAAAGTCTCGGAGGTGCACTAGTAAATGTAAACGAGTCTCCAGTTTCATTCAACATCTTTTTGCTCTCAAACACCTTTATGTCATTTCCAAGTTTCATTTCCCTTCTTCTCAGTTCCTACAAATCCAAAGGAATTTCCCAATTCTACAAAATCTTCGGTTCAATCGACATAATCGGTAACCCGATGTTATTAATCGGAAGCATCGGTCGCGGCCTTTACGATTTTTTCGCATCTCCAATAAAAGGTTTAAAATCAAGAAATCGAGGCGGATTTATAAAAGGAATCGGAAAAGGCGTCAAATCTTTACTTTCCGGCGTCGTCGGAGGGACTTTCGGAAGTATTTCAAAGTTTTCCGGGTCTTTATACAACGTCCTCAAATCCGCAACAGACGAAAAAGTCGAGCAAAGAGAAATCTCAACGAATGATATCGGAAAAAATATGGTCTTCGGATTGAAAGACTGCGCAAAAGACCTGGCAATCGGCGTAAGTAACTTCGCAGTAAAGCCTTACAAAGGAGCGAAAAACCGGAAAATAAAAGGATTTTTTCAAGGGTTCATGACAGGGACTTTTGGACTGGTGATGACTCCAGTAAAGGTGGCTTTAAAGTTGTCAAATGTGGTCAGTACTACAGTCGCATCGACTTCAGAGCTTATTGCAAAGGGAAAAATCAAGAATTTTGGAAGGTCGAGATTCGCCAGGTACCTGGGTGTTAACAAGGTTCTTACTTGTTATTCTAAAGAGGTCTCGCAAGTTCAGCAACTTATGAGAAATATCAGCAAATCTTGTGGGTTGAAAAGAGAATCACTGGTTTTTCATAGTAGTTTTGTATTTGGAGGAAAGGTTTATGTTGTCATGGTCACCACGAACTTCCTGGTTTACTTGGTTGATGGGGAAGTGATGGAAAGGGTCAAGGTTGTTAAAGTGAAAAGTCTTGAATTGCATGTTTTTGAAAGGGTTTATTTTTTAGGGATTCGCACTGAGAAGAAAAAATTTGTGATTTTTAATGAAAAGTTGTTTGATTTGATGGTCATTTTTGATATTTTAATGTCTCAGAGACATCTTGGGATTGAACAGGGGGAGAACGGATTTTTGATTCCTGATTTATTTTGGAATGGATATTTGGGGTAGTTTATTAATTGAGGCTTAATTGTTTATGGAGGTTGTTGATTTAGAGAAAGTTTTCTTGGGAAGTATCTTTGGATTTTTAGTGTCTGTGGTTTTAAATTGTTGACAAATGATTGGTTTACCATTGAATAATTTTCTAATTAATTAAAGATCTAAATTTCAAGTTGCAAGGCATTGATATCCAAGTCAAAAGAGTGTCTGAATAACAATTACAACACATCAACAAGTCTTTGATATTCAATTTCTATCAACCTTTCTGCATTTCCAATAAATAATTGAAAATTATCAAAATCTATGATATGACCTTGGTTTTTTCTATTTACCACCAGGATTTCTTCAGTATCATTTCCTCCGTAAACAACTCTGTGTGGGACTTTTGTGATTTTTTTGAATCTGATTTTACAGAGAGGGCAGGTATTTTCTATCTATTTAATCATTACTGTTGCCCAGTGTTTGATACATTGAAAGCAAAATGTATGATCACAAGAATTTAATTTCCCTTGAAATTCAACTTCGTGAAAACATATCGAGCAGGTCTTAGCTCTTTTTTTGAATCTTGTTATGTTCATAAAATTATTTATAACCCATTCATGATGACTGATGTTAATTGTTTTTATTTTCAGAAAATAAGAAAGAGCTGAAAAATCAAGGTTTTACAGCTAATCAAGTTTTTTCCTAAAACATTTAACACCTTCTCTGAAAATTAAAACTTTTCAAATAAATACCTAAAAAAACATTAAAACCAAATCCAAAGTCTCCAAAATCATAAAAAACCAAAAATCCTCAAAAAACCCTTCAAAAACCCGTTTCTCCATGCTTAAAAAACCTTTAAAACCTCCACTAATCTAAACTAGTAATACCTATTAAAATTCACTGTCAAGTTATCACAAGGCTGCGAAACCGGCCAAGGCAAGTAGTGAATTCCTTCATAAAGGTAATCACAAAACACATTTTTCGATACAAGTTTTTCCAGTTTCCCCAAAGAACAATTAAAATTCATGAAAGTCTCTCCATTCACATGAATTTTCTCAGTCGAGCGTCCACTAGCCTTGACTTTTCTTATTTCCGGCCTGGCGCGGACAAAGTATTCATTTTGTTCCATAAGCGCATGAATTTCATGAAAGTCTTCAGATCCAGTCAAGTCGCCTTCAGACTGTGAGCAAGAAATGTCATTTAAAGTAACTTCTAGCTGTCTATGACCTACCATGAAAGTCAGGGATTCGAATCAGTCTCGAACTGACTCGTTCTGGTCCTTCAATCTTTTCTCGAAGCTTGATCAGCCGCTTTTTTCGCAGTGGTTTGGCTTCATTCAGTAAGATCTCTGCACCAGGTTTCACTTTTTGAACGATTTTCTGGGTGTTTGAGATAAACCTTGAGATTGCTTTCTTGATTATCATTCGCTTTTTCGACTCACCCGCTTTCGAGACTTTGGGTTTCATTGAAATTATATGAGCCATTGAAAAATGGGAGGATTTTCCATGAGAAAGGCCTGGGTTGGGTGGAGGATTGGTAAGAGTTTCCCATATTTAGTTAGAGGTGAAATTAGAATGAATTTGGAATATTTTTTGGGTTTTGGAATCAGGTGGATTTGGGATTAGTCAGGGGTTTAGTAGAGATGGGGATTTTAGCGTTAAGGGGTGGATTTGGTTCAGGGCTTGGGGGGTTTGGGGGGTTTGAAGATGGCTGGATTGAAATTTTTGAATGATTTTGATTGATTGTGAATCAGGTAATTGGCAGAATTTTTGTTTGGGAGATTTAGGATTTGTTGAAGTTTTTATGAGTTGTTTTGGTTTATGAGGTTAAATTGGTTAATGATGAAATGGTATTTTTTATTGTGTTGAATATTTCTAAGATATTTTTTTATTATTGGTTATTTTTGTCCAGGTATTAATAGACACATAGAAATAGTTTATTTATATAATCACTTAGTTGATATTAAAATAATGGCTGAAAATCTTATCAGTAATTAAACGAAAGATTTAAATTCTACTTCACTTTAAAGATAAAATGAAATTGTATTTGACAATATCATTAATCTAAAATGAGAAAAAAAATTCTTCTTCTTTTAAACTATCCTCAATTTCTTCTATCTCAAATATTGTAAAGAAATCACTCTGATATATAAATGTCTACAGCTGAAATCTTATACACAAGTATTGAAAGTTACTCAATCAAATTCAAAGATGCTCTAAAGCAGCTCAATCCAAAAAGCCTGAACGATATGAAAACTATAATATTCGATCGTAATCTTGATCTTCATCGAAAAATGATGAATTATGTATTAAGACTCATGCTAAAGCAAGACATCACCACCCAAAACGACTGGAAACTAACAGGTTTTCGAGATTCTTCTGAAATGTTACATTTCTTTCAAAACAACAACACAGTAATCTTATTACTCTTACTTCTCTTCCTATCTGAATTCGAATCAGATCTTTTACTTCCATCTCAAAACACCAAAAATACTCTAGAATCCTTATCAAAAATATCAGAAATAATCTCAAACTCTCTGAATCCTCCAGATCTCAAAAGTTTCTTCATCTATTCCCTGGCAATTTTTCAGTCGATCCGTTTAAACCCTTCAGACCCTTTATTAACCCAAGACATTTCCCATACCCTATCATCAAATCATCTAAAAGAATACTTGAACGAACTGACACTAAGACAGATAAAAAGCTCATAACCACTAAAATCTAAATTTAAATAAAGATTAATCAATCCTTCATTAAACTTTCCCATAATGGGATCATGCGCATCAAGAAGCAAAAAAACATTCTCAGCACGTAAGAGCATCTCAAACATGGGAGCTCGAATCACCTTGCTTGATCGATTCGGCTCGACCCAAGCAAAGCTGCTTCTAGACATTTTCAACAAATATTCCTCGAAAAGCGGTTTAGACCTTCGATCATTCCAAAGACTATTTCCCCAACTTTCAGAGTTTCCAAGTTCAATTCTTTCATCGGTTTTCAAGATTTTCGACTTGGATCAGTTAAATTTGATTTCTTTCAGCAATTTTTGTGTAACTGTTTCGCAGTACCTTGTCGGGCATCGGGTCGAAAAATGTAAATTTTTGTTTCGGGTGTTTGACTTGAATGGAAATGGAATTATTGAGTCGAAAGAACTGGCAGAGTTCAAAAAGTATATGAAAAAGGTTTTAAGGCAAAATGATGCTGTTTATTCACGTGCTGAAGCTGAGAAGTCAATTGAGGTTTTAAAAAGGATTAGTTTGGAGGATTTTGTGAAGTGGAGTTATGATTATCTTGACTTTCATAAAGCTTTGATTCCTTTTGAAGTTATTCCTTCACCTAATAGTGAGAAGGATATTATTCATGGGCTTCTTTTAGAACAGATGGTTGAAGGAGATACCTGGTATCTTATCTCGACACCTTGGCTGGAAACTTGGAAAAATTATGTTAATTTTGATAAAAGTGATACAGGGTTTGAAGATAACTTTCAAGGACTTACCAATATGAGATCGAAGTCTATACTTCCCGGCTCGAGACCTGTGGAAATTAGTAATGTTGAAATACAAAATCCAGATTGTCCAGAACATATAAGGGAAGATTGTAAATGCCCGGAAGACTGCACTCCTATTCATAGTAAAGCCTGGAAAGAACTTGTTAGTTGGTATGGAGGGGGTCCTGAGTTCCCCAGAACAGTGATCCGAACAAAGCAAGGTACTTTAGACCTCGAGTGGTTTCCTGTGGTTCTACACGTTCACGTATCCTCACACGACTTGCGAACCTTAGTCGTTTCAAGGACCAGATACGTGTCAAACGTTCTCCAACTGATTTCAGAGTCCCAAACAGGTCGTCTCTACTGGGTATCTGAAAAAGGTCTTCAACTATTAAAAAGTGAAAAAATCCTCAGCAATTATTTCAGCCAATCAAAAGTCGTCAAATGCGTCTTTCAAGAGACAGGTCAAGACGAAGGCACTCCATTATTAAAAGAGTTCATCGAAGTCAACCAAGAGTTCCAGTTCAACCTCGGCCAAAACATCGAATATGAAGAAGACGGCCAGTGGCTTTCCGGCTTCATCAAAGAAATCACCGAAGACGAGTACATCATCGGCGCAGGCTGGAGAAGTAAAACAGTAAAAATCCAAAAAACTGATTCTTTTCGCATTCGAAAGCCAAGCCGCAATTTAATCACTTCAAGTCGAACAACAAATGCGACTGGTTTAGTGAATTTAGGGAATACTTGTTATATGAACTCGATTTTACAATGTTTAAACAATACTCCTTTGCTTTCTAAGTTCTTCGCACTTAATAGTTATGCGAGACTTGTCAATAAAAAAAACCCTGAAAGTTCACAGGGAGAAATTTGTAGAGTTTTTGGAAATTTATTGAGAAATCTTTCTTCTGTTTCTTATTCTCGGGTCAGGCCTTATGAGTTTTATGAGACTTTTTCTCAGATTTTTACACTTTTTCAAGGGAATGAACAACAAGATGCTCATGAATTTCTTAGAATGCTTTTGGACTCCTTGCATGAGGACTTGAATAGGCAGGAAGGTGTTAAAACTAGCAAAACTATTACTTTAAATGATCCTGCTATTGAACTGGAAAGGCAGACTAGTCAGGAACATTGGCAGAAGATACAGGGGAATATTGGATCGGTTATTAGTGATCTTTGTGGAGGACAGAGTAGGAATCGGATTGCTTGCAAACAGTGTAATAGTCAGGTTGTTATTTTTGAGATGTTTATGGATTTGAGTCTGCCTATTCCGATTGCTTCTCCTGAAGTTAGTGTTTGCATCAACTTCTTCGACAGGTCCCTAGGAAGCTGCATAAAAATCAAATTCAATCTAACCCAAAACGCAGGTTCATCAACCTTACTTCAAAAAATCGAAAAAGAAACAGAATTCAAATCCGAAGATCTAAAATTCTTTATCTACACCTCTAAAGTCCTTCAAGAAATAAGGCCAGAAGATCTTTCAAATCACTTAAAAACTGATTTATTCGCCTACGAAATCCTAAAAAATCTCGAAGATTTCCAAAGACCAGAAAAAATCACATCAGACTGGCGAGAAAGCCTAAAACCAGGAGATTTAATCGACTTCAACACCGGGAATTACTGGGTAACCGCAAGAATTTGCGACGTATTAAAAAAAGAATTCGAAATTTTAATCCAAGAAAAACAAGGCGAGTATTTAAAAATCGACAAAAAAAGTCCTTTACTCGCTTTTTACCACAGCGAAACTTTGAAGTCAGGTTCAATAATTTACTCAAAAGTCTACAACAAGCGAATGATTCATAAAGAACTAGAAATTTTCGGTCTTCCTCTTTTTTTAAGTCTTGGGTCTTGGATGAGTTTTAAAGATCTGAGAGACTTTCTAGAAAATTTAACTTATGACTATTCAGGTATCAGTAGACTTGGCGATTTTGTAAAGTTTTTAGTTTGGACTGAAGACCACATCTGTGCGATTTGTTTGAAAGAAAACTGTTCAGGTTGTGGACTTCCTGACACTTTTGACCTGGTTTCAAGTCTTAGCACGAATTTCTATATTGTTATACTTTGGAAGTCGTTCATCATGTACAAGCCGAAGATAATAGAACATCAAGAAATGGAAGACATCAGTATTTATAAATGTCTTCAAGAGTACAACATTGAGGAAAATATTGAATTCACTTGCAACAAATGCAACACAAAGGACAGTCTTTCAAAGACTTCCATTTGCAAATTACCCGACCTTCTGATAATCCACTTGAAAAGGTTCAGGTTTGAAGGGAACAACCCGATAAAAATCAACAACAAAATCGACTTTCCTTTAAACAACTTCGACTTAAACGTGGTTTTCAATGAAAGCAGCACAAACTATGACTACACTCAAAGCAAAGCAAAAGACAACAACTTTTACGACCTCTTCGCAGTAGTGAACCATTCAGGAAACGTTTTCGGAGGACATTACACTTGTTCTTGCCTCGTCGAAAATGGCCTGCAGAAGAAGTGGCTTTACTACGACGATGAACATGTATACGAGTTGCAAGGCAACGTGGAAAACGAGATAATAACACGAAAGGCTTACATTTTATTTTACAGACGACAGCGGATGTCTTCCAGTAGTTTAATCCAGCTTTCCAACTACGTTAATTAGATTTTCTTGCAGTATAAGAAATAATGATTAATACAAATGGATGATTCGAAAAAACACTCTTCTTTCATCATTTCAAGTAAAAAACCTGACAACTCTAAATGTTTTTCTCTTCCAAAGTTGAACCTTGACAGTCAAATCAACCCGAATATCTGCCTCAGTCGAAAGGACATCTTAGAAGAAGACAGAAGAAAAAGTTTTATTCGAGTTTTATCAAAAAATAGTCCAAGAGACGTCTCACATATTCTTGACTCGCAGTTAAAAAAGCCGAAAACTTCAGCTTTACCTTTGAATTTACTAGATATGAAGAAATGGCTGTCTGAAGGAAAATCGAGGAACCCAACAAGTTCAAAAGAACTCGAGTCAATTCAGGCCTGGCTTGAAGAAATGAACAAAGTTCATCTTCCTTGTCTTGAAAACTTTCTATCTGGAAGGGAAACGCCTCCAGATGAATTAGTTGAAAAAGTTGAAACGATTTATTATGTTGCTTTGAATGAAGTTCTTCGACAAGTCTCTGTGTTATGCAAAAGTCGTGCAGAAGTATTGAAAAATATTATCCAGGTCTTGAGTAGTGTCTGGAGAAAGTATATTGAATCACTTAGGGTGGCAGCAGAAGCTGCCACTGAAGCGACTTTACTTGATTTAGAAGCTAATGAACTAGCAAATCAAGTAAAAATTGTCAAGTTTCAGGAGCAGGTCCAGAGTTTAAACTTGGAAATTCAAAGACTGAATCAGGAAAATTTTAAAATCACTGAAGAAAGAATTGAATTAAGGGAATCTGTTCAAAGTCTTGAGAAAATGGTTTTAGAAGTAAAAAGTAACTGGAAAGAACCTCCTCTTGTTAGACATGTTTTTATTCAGACTGAGCAGGGAGAAGGCTTGGGTGTTAGCAGGTCTTCCAGAAGTTCTTCTTTAACAGAGACTTCTTTCATGATGACACCTCTTCCAGGTGAAGATGATAAAGTCAATGATTTGGTTT
Organism: Stentor roeselii; assembly: GCA_006503475.1. Taxonomy (NCBI): domain Eukaryota; phylum Ciliophora; class Heterotrichea; order Heterotrichida; family Stentoridae; genus Stentor; species Stentor roeselii. Next base: position 185,397 of record RSEH01000018.1, on the reverse strand, counting down.
TAAAGAGTTCTAAAGAAATGTTCAAGGAAGAGTTCATTTCCTTGTGGCAAGGCTTGAAATGTGATCACTTACCCGCTGAGGACTTAGCAGAAAGACTGTCACTTGAAGTGAAAGACCTTCACCAGTGGCTTGAAGGCTTTAAATTCGCTCTTCAGATACAAAAAAATCAAACTGAAACTTTAATAAACCCTCCAAGTTCAGCTAATCATTTCACTGGAGAATCTCCTCGAATTCAACTCAAACAAGTAACTTCAAAGATAAAGTAAAATCCAATCAGGAGGTTTAACACAAGCAAGAACTTGACCGATAGAAGCCCTTCGCCATCATCGGCTTATTCACTTTTAAATCATTTGCAGTCACTTTCAGTTGTCAAACTTTCAAAACTCTCGAAAACTTCATCGAAAAAAACATTGGCTCAGGTCTTGAAAATGATAAATCTTGCGATTTTTAAAAAATATTCAAAAGATCAGAGGTTTTCGGAGTTTGTATTTTGTTATTTCTTGGAAAAGTATAGTGGAAGGAACTTGGCTGATAAAAAGTTCTTGGAAATGGTCACTGGATGTATTGTTCATCATTTAGTTAGTCCGAAGATTTCTTTGTTTTTGAGAGCTCTTCATGCTGGGTCTAAAGTTGACTTGCCTGATCTTTCAAATCAAGGGTCTGAGATGTTTATTAGAGTGATTGAGTTTATTACCAATTGCAGAACTGGGGTCCTTATCGATCCCACAAATTCTTTAAACAACAAGTTTATCCCTTACTTAAGAGCAGTCGAATGCGTAAAACTAAAACTCGAAACCATCCTCGCCAGAAGTGACTTAAATTTCTTACTAGAGTCTCTCGGAAAGATGAACAGTGCAGACCCTAGCACAATTAACAAACAAGGAGTGGTCGACCTCGACGATTTCCTCTCAAGATTTATGGAAACTTACGAAAAATACGTTCAAAAAATAAAAAACGGGGCAAGTACCTGCATTAAAATAATGACAGAGTACAATTACCTAACCAAAGGTGAAATTCAGGTTATTTTAAGACATTTAAGTCCAAAAAAACACTCTCAGGTCTTAAAATCTTTATCTTTTGATTCAAGCTTCGAACTTGAAAACAAATTTTTCATCGACCTCTGCATCGCCACTGGGATTCTTTCAAGTCCTTCAGTTGCTGAGTTTTTCATCGGTTATCAGAAAAACTCAAAAGAAATCCTTGATTTTTTAAATGAAAATGAGGAAAAATTGCTGAAAATGATGGAAAAATATGTTGACGAAAGTTTGAGTTTGGAGCAATGGCATTGGAAAATCGATGAAATTAAATGCAAGTTGAAAACTCAAGAACAGACTAGATATCTCCAGCTTTGGCATATACTTAAAAAAGAATTTGACCATTTCTTGATTTTATCTAATTCTTTTAATTGAATTTTTTAATACTCGCCATTCTTGTGTGTCAATATTGTAACTTAAAAACTTCAGCTCTTTGCTCATGATCCAAATACGGTTTCCCCTGACAAGGCTCGGGTACCACTCACACAGCCAGCACTGGCTAACAGGTAAAGTTTCTAAATCAGAAACCTCCGCAGTTTCAGGGTCAAGTAAATAAGAATAACGAGTAGGTGCATCATTAGCAGAATCTCCTCCAAACACCAATATCTTGTCTCCAACACTAACAGAAAGATGTTGCCAAATAATATCAAAAAGTCTAACCTGCACCAAACTCCAGATATTTTCCTTAACATCATATTTTTCAATAGAGCTATTTTTGCACCCTCCAATAATAAACAAGTTTCCTTTATGAGCTGAGCCAGATGCACAAGTCCTTCCAACCTGATTATTTTCAATAGAACTCCAATTCAAAGACTCAAGGTCAAGTTTTTCACATTGAGTCGAAACACTGTTATTATTATTTTTTCCTGAAATAACGTAAAGATATCCATTCCACAAAATATTGACATGAGAAGAGTGACTTGAAAGCATTTTTTCTAATGTGTTAATCGACCCATCTTCTACATTCAGTTCAAAACAATCATTTGTGGAACCTTCTTCTTTCGAGTGCTTTCCTCCTGTCACTATCAAGGTCTTTGAAGAGTTTTGAATGATTCCTGACCATTTTAAAATTTTTTTAGAAGTCTTCAATATTCGGAACTCTTGGGTGTTAAAGTCGTAAGTGAAGCAGTCAGATGTGCCTCTTGTCACATAGGCCATTGTGGAAAATGAGGAAGAAGAGGAAGATGTTGATAAATAGGAAATCATATTTGAAGTTAAAGAAGCGAAAGGGTTTTCAAATGGATGCATTTCTGGATTTGAGGGAAAAGACATATCGAGAAGTTCGAAAACTTGTTCAACTTTTTCGTACCAGGTTTTTCGAGGTTTTTTTATGATTTTTTGAAAGGTTTTATTTGCGATTTTTAGATCGACTGAGATTTTTTCAGATTTTTTACTAAGAGAAAGTAATTTTTCTTTGTTTTTTGAAATGTCGTTGATAGTAAGAATATGCTTTTCAATGATATCTGTCTTGTGCCAGACCTTGTGACAGTCTTCAACATGTGAATCGATGCAAATTCGACATAAAGGGACTCTTTCTGTAAGACAAAAAAAGTTAAACTCCAAGAAATGAAGCGAACATTGATCAGAGGTATCTTTTGGAAAATCATTGAGAAAAGGGTCAAAATTCTCAAAAAAAGAAAAATTTCGGCCTTTTTCAGTTGAATCATTTTTACCGATCTTGATGTTTTCAGACATGAAGTGGTTTAAATGTTTATTTTTGATGAATGACTGAAAAGAATACTCTGACATGATTGAAGTTTGACTGCAATTCGGGCAATTCAGAAATTTTTCCTAATTTTTTTTTACTTCTTTGCTATCATTTTGGTTAGACCGTAAATGGCTTTGTAAACAATTGAAGCATATTGAGTCTCCACAGTCTAAGATGTAAGCTGGGGTTGTAGAAGAGTGGCAGAGATTGCAAAAGAGAAAATCCATTTACATGAGTTTTCAAGATTAAATTTGGAAGAGTGGATTATTAGATTAATGAGAGTGAATAAAAATGTTTTTTCTGGTTTTAAGTTGCGGACTTGCTTGGGCTGATGATGGAGAGGAAGTCGGACTTGATCCTAATATTTTTTGGATTATTTTGTCAGTTTATGAAGTTGTTTTGGTATCTTTGGTTGTCATGTCCTACCCGAAAAAGAGTTATTTTGTAGCTTATTTGTTTTACAACACTTTTTTACAGTTTATGCGCATTACTGTTCGATCAGATCTAAAAAATTTAAAAGAGACTCTTGATCTTTTATTTAGACCCTTTCAGCTAATCCAGGGTTATCCTAATAATTTTTTTCAGAACATTATAGATGAAATATTATTAAAAGTGGGAATAATCATCTTATTAACTTTAAAATATCGAAAAGTTCATGAAAATCGAAGCTTTTTTGAATTTTTATCGTTTTTTTTTGTATCCACGATTCAAAGTTTCTTTTATTTTGCTTCAGAAAACATAAAATCTGTGATTAACTCTCAGGTGAAAATCGCTGATTCTTTCGAAATTTCAGGTTTTGTGGTATCTGTGTTATTTATTTTATCAGTTTTCATATATCTAGGAGTTCTTCTCGCAAAGTTCAAGAGTTCGATCTCGATTTCTACTATTTACAAAGAAGACTTTGAAAGAAGCTGGATATTTTACTTGGGGTTTCTCGCTTTGTTGTTGTTGACCTCTTTTTTTGCCTCTGCACTGAGTGAAAATCAATTAGTCTACATTCTGATTTTCATGGTCTTCGATTTATCTCTGAGTAAGTCTTATATAGTAATAATTGGTTGCAAATCCAAGAAATACGACAGAAAAAAGTGTTTTTTCTTGATAATAGAATCATTTTTTCGACTTTTTTTTAGTTTTTTTCAGTTACTTGCACTTTTTAACCTCATTTCAACATCTTCATTTTATTACATCTTACTTACCCTGATAGTCCTTCAAATGTTCATTTGTTTGTTAAGGTCTTATCTGACTTTCAAACTCCAAAAAGAAACTTCTTACATCATGAACAACCCTCAAGACTCCTCAACTCCCGTCCCAAGATTCCAGAAATCTTCAAACCTTTCATCAGTGAAAGTCTTAACAAAAGACGTGAAATTTCCATTTGAAATCGCGAAAGACTCTGAAACCCAAAACCAAACTTTACACTTATCCGATACTTTAAAGCCAACAGAACCAATAGAAGACCAAGACAAGACCTTTAGTGATTTAAATTCTTCAGATTTCTCTAAAAAAGGCAGAAATTTAAATTCTTTCACTGTAAAAAGAAGATTTAATAAATAATGAATTATTCAAAATTCGGCAAAACCAGCCCTTTTCGAGCGCCTCTAAGAAAAGACGATATTGGAGTTTCCAGGTCAGGAGTAATGACTGAAGAAGAGATTTTAAATGAAGCTGATAGAATTGGAGCTAGTGTATTGACAAAGTCTCAGAATAAAGAAGACTCTTGTTTACAGATGATTCCTGAGCAGAATTCAAAGAAAAGTGCTGAAGAAAGTCGAGAAGAGGTCGAAGTTGATGAAAAAAGAAATCAACATATTGCTGAACTTGTAGAAGAACTTAACTTTAACAGAACAAGATATGAAAAATTGCTTAGTGACCATGCAGAGGAGAAGAGGTATTGGATGAATTATATAAAACAGCTGGAGGCTGAAAGAGATCGATTATATAACAAATAATTCACTATTTTCCTAATTTCCTTTTGAACTTCTCTTCATCTCTTCTATTTGATTCTTCAGTTCTTGAATGATCTGTTCTGTGCTTCTTTTATATTCTTCAAACTCAACTTTAATCCTTCTATTTTGATCTTCTAAACTTTCCTCTTCCCTTCCAAAAACCTGTTGTTTAAGTATCTCAGCAGTTTCCACCCATTTTTTCTAAATATGATTTACTTTCTCACTCTGATGCCTCCGTTTTTCCGCATTGATCAAATTGACATACTTAATATTTTCTTCTACAAGTTGATCCACATTTTTCCTCCAATCCTTATCAAACGAATTCCTCGATTTACTTTTATTAACAAACTTAGTAGCAGCAGTTGTCATAAAATCAGATTTAACAGGACTTTGCTTAAAACTATTATTTTTTACCTTGCAAGGTGAAGCTGAAAGCGAAGTTTGTTTAACAGTTTTAATTCCCTGATCACATCCATGACTCAGGGTGTTAAAAATATAATAAAACGAGTCGTTCGTTCGAAAGACCTGCCCTCTAAGTCCATCTTCCCAGACCTTATAGTCAATTGGGCAGGTTTCCCTAACAGGACTCATGACCCTTCTATTTCTCAAAGCTAAATCTTCCATATTATCCATGAACAACTTTGACCAGATCCTGAAGCACATAACAAGGTTAGGCTTTGGACTCGTTGCCGGAACAATCATAATCAGCAACTCGGCTGTTGTCATCGACGGTGGTCAGAGAGGACTGGTCTTCGATCGTTATTCAGGCCTCAAGCAGAAGGTCTTGACAGAAGGTCTCAATTTCGTGGTTCCCATTCTGCAGTACCCGATAATCTTTGAAGTCCGCACAGCTCCAAAAGTGATCTCTTCTCATACAGGGACGAAAGACCTTCAGACTGTCAAGGTCGAAGTAAGGCTGCTTTACAGACCTGACATTGAATATCTTGACTCGGTTTGTCTTAACTTGGGAAAAGACTATGATGAAAGGATTCTCCCGTCAATTGGAAATGAAATTTTGAAATCTATCATCGCGCAGTATAACGCTGAACAACTTTTAACCCAGAGAGAACAGGTCTCTAAGGAAATTCGGGAAAGACTTACTCAGAGAGCAAGTGAATTCAATATTATACTTGAGGATGTCGCACTTACTCATTTGACTTTTGGAAAAGAATTTGCTAATGCCTGTGAAATGAAACAAGTTGCTCAGCAAGATGCGGAAAAGGCAAAGTTTTTGGTACAGAAACAGGAACAAGAAGCTAGAGCTACTATTATGAAAGCTGAAGGAGAAGCTGAAGCTGGAGAGATTTTAAGGAATGCTATTGAGATGTATGGGAATAACTTGTTGGAGATTAGAAGATTGGAAGCTGCTAAAAAAATCGCGGATTCTTTGGCCAAGTCACCTGGAGTCACTTATATTCCTGGAGGAAATAATACTTTGTTGAACTTGCCGTTGAATTAATTGGTTAGTTAGATTTAATTTTAGGAAGAAGAATGTAGGGTATTAGTGGAAGTATGGAATTTTGGTTCATTTTATGCTACTATTAAACTATCATAATCAAATTTTCTCAGAAAGCATATCCGATAAGCTTACCTTTAAACTCCAAAGTCCTAAATATTTAGCAAAAAGCAATATATGATAAATATTCTATACTCAAAGTAATTTATTTTCTGCCAAGTCTCTCTTCAATCGATAGAAATTGAGGTAAGCTTATTCTAAGAGTTAATCTACCTTCACTTATAATCTTTCAACTCATCAATAAGTATCTATTTTTCTAAGATCGTGTATCTCTTATAAATGGAAGCTCCAAGTCAATCAACTTTTATCTCGATGGAATCTTTGGCAGATACTGCAATCGACATGATATTATCAGCCCGTTTCTCCTTCTTTCTAAACTTCAACACTATTGTTGCAACCAAGATCGAGTTGTTCAACAAAATTGTCGAAATAATAATTGTTCCGAATACAGACATGAATATCAAGCAGATCTTGCAGGCAACCGACTTACCCAATTTTTTAAACTCAAATCACCTCCAGAAAGGGGTTGAGTACTACATTCGAGCTACAATTGGCATAACTCAAATAAATGATGTTGTATTTCAGATAGCTCCACATTTATTTTCGAGGTCAATCATATTTTACAATGGAAATGACCCCAATGGCGACTTGCCTGAACAAGCTAGGGCCAATCTTTTTGGAGCAATTTGGATACCTTCAAATGAAATCAGTCCAAATATTACGAACATAGCGACTGAGTACTTTCTGTTTAAGGAGAGTTTACTTGAAGACAGAGCCCAGATGGAAGAAATGCACAGAAAATGGCAAAAGAAGGTTAGGCAAATAGAGATCACGAAGGAAAAGCTTGAAGAAGAACAAAAAAAAAATGAAGCTTTCAAGAAGCAGCTTGAAAATGAGGAAGCCAAAAGACGTGAAGAAGAACAAAAGAGCGAAAAGTTGAAGAAGCAACTTGAAGAAGAAGAAGAAAAAAGCAAGGAGCTGAGGAAGCAGCTTGAACTGGAAGAAGCCAAGAGACTCGAAGAAGAAAGAAGATGCAACGAGTTTAAGCTAAAGTATGAAGAGCTTCAAAAAAGGTTGGCGATCGAGGAGGAAAGGAAGAAAGAAGTAAAAAGAAGAAAAAAGGAAAAAAAGGAGAGAAAAGAAAGTGAAAGGAAACAAGAAGAAAGGAAAAGCAAAAAAAAGTAGGAAAAGAGAGTTTATTTAGGTAATAAGATAGTCATTAAATACCTTCCTTTGAATTTATAGGAATTCTGAATATTTCCTCTAAACTTTCTAAAAATAGCTTCTAGCAATCAATAAACCTGAAATATTTTTTATATTTTAACAATAATCTATGCTTGTGACTTTTTTAGTGTCAGAAATTTATATCTTAATATTCGGAGATGCGAATATGATTTGCTCATCATTACATATTCATTCAATTCTTTCCCATTTCTTGCCTTTATTGTATTTGGACTTGAAAGTCCAGCTCTAATTTATCCATATCCAGGAATTTACATTAATTTCAAGAATATCCATCTACAAATATTCTCTTAGTCCAGCCCTTTCTAATCTTTTTTAAGGCAACTAAAAAAGAAAGCTATTAAGAATTTTTTTTTCTTCGAAAACAGTTTTCATTTCAACAGACATACTTTCAAGCTACTCATGCTTGAAAGGTATTAACTTTTATCTAGAAACATCTAATTTGATCTGTTCTTAGGCATAATTGAATTAGAGAAAGTTATTTATCTTGAAAAATTAAAGTGATTGTTTATAATCTGCAAGACCTTCATGCATTCAGGAAAAGTTTAAGTTTAAAAAAATTCAAGTGCTTCATCAGAAAGAACTCTCATATTTCAGTAATAAGGTAAAGAGTTTAGGTTTTCCTATAAGACACTCAAGATTTAGATTTGAATATTTTAGAATGTTTTTTTTGTTTCCTTTGAAAATTTATATTATTAAAAATTATCAGCATTGAAGTTAAATCCTCTTCTAATAAGACCTTCACTCTAACAATTTCTAAATAATCTTAAAACACATCTTAAATTCTTAACCTTTATATCCTCTTCTAATAAACCCTTCACCAAACAATTTCTAAATAATCTTAAAACATACTTAATAATTCCTAGCCTATCACTCAAAATACAAAACCCCATCTTCAAAACAATAATAAACCCAAACACCAGCAAGCCATAAGAAAAAGCATCCAACACATAAATGCGTAACCCATTCAGACACATACCTAGCGATGATTTTCCCAATACTAACAGCTAAAACAGCACAACAACCATGAGCAATAAAGGCTCCAGCAATAACACAAGAGGCATCATAAGTAAGAGCCAATGAAAAAAGAGCAAATTCAGAAGAATCCGTGATTTCCATGCAAATTATGGTGATGACAACAACAAGACTGAACTTCCACCAAGACTGATCCTCAAACAACGATTTATATTTCGCTTGATGCTTCTTTTCCATGTCTTTTTCCTTGTTTTTCTTGTGCTCTAAAAAGCTTTCTCTGAAACAGAGAATTGAAAATATCAAAAAACAAACAGCTCCTAATAAACTCACGTAAAATTTAGGTAAAAAACTCATGTAGTCCCCAATCAGTGCTGATAAAATTATCAGAGGAGTCATTGCAAGCTGGTTTAACAAGACTAAAAGAAGTGAAGAGTTCGATTTGGAAAGGGAAACTAACAACATGAAGGTTTTATCACAGATTTCTGATACAAAAACAGCACCGAAGGCGTAAGATGTAGTTGAAATTATCTCAGAAAGACTTTCAGTCATATTGATTATCCGACATTAAAACAAACATTTGATTAAAAGATTTTTTTAAATTTAAATAAAATCATTTAACTAAATCACCAAATTAACTAATCTTCCTAAATATTTCTCTAATCCTGGAAAAACATGTTTTTCGTATAATAAAGTCCAAAATGTTCATCAGGTGGTAAAGGCAAAAGTCCTTCTTGATTACCTTTTCCAGGTCCAGCAACTTCTCCATTCATACGATGCATTAACTTCAGCAGTGAAAACAATACAAAAGGTCGATTTCTGAATATTTTTTGAATTTCTTCTTCATTATACCCAATCTGCTGTTGAACAAGGTAAAAAATAGTCATTGCTTCTTGAGGTGAGACTTTACTTAAAGTTTCTTGTAAAGGGTTCTGTTGTTTATTTCCTTCTTCCATTGAAAGAGCAGTTCTGTGCTTTTCGGAGTAGTCTACTCTCAAGGTCCTCCCGTTGAACTCCGCGTTGTTCATGTTTCGAATTGCGGATCTTGCGTATTCTTTTGCTTTGAACTCGCAGAAGCCGTAACCCTTTTGTTTGTTGTTCTCTCTGTCCCGGATAAGCCGGAAGTTCACTACTGGACCGACTTTTTCGAAGAGAGACTTCAAGTCTTCTTCTTTTGCATCGTAAGGAATGTTGCCCACTGATTAGGAAATACCGAATACGCATCTTTCTGCTGTGTTCTCTCTTGACATTATTGGAAAGATGGAAAGATTTAAGATTTAAGATTTTAGGGATTTTAGAGATTTTTTTATTGTTTTTTTGATATTCAATTAAGGTTATTGAATTATTGTTTAGTGATTATTTTTAAGGATTATAAGCATTAGTTCTTATCAGGAAGTTAATTTATAAAAATTCCTTGAATTTCAAAGAAAAACTCTTAACATCCATTTCCAACAATTCAAATCCCAATAATCCCGAAATGAACCAACCAGACGACCTATCAATGGTAGTAAAAGGAAAGCTTACCTTAGCAGAAGCACTAAAAGAGCTAGAAACCGTAAAAACCGCCTTCGAAATCTCAGCCCGTATCGAAGAAAAGCTAGAAGTCCAAGAGCAGATCCTTCAAGAGATGCAATCAAAAGCCGAGTCATTAGTTTCCTACTCTTACGTGAACACCCGTTTAGAAGACACGAAGTCCCAACTAGTAAAGATAATCAAAGACAAGTTCGAAGAACTATCCGCGAGTTACTTTTCCCAATTAAACGAGAAGTTAAACCGAAACGAAATCGACTCTCACATCTCAACGCGATGCACTTGGATGGCCTTTAACGCCTTAAGTCAAAACGTGGGTTCTCTCAACTCACGGCTTGACAAGCACATTTTTTCTGACTTCGAAGGACTGAAGACGAAGATGAAAGTTCAGTTCGGTGACAAGTACACTGAACTCATGAACATGACGTCAAATGTAAAGGAAGAATTTAATTCGATTAAAGTAAGACTTGGAGTCGTTGAACAGAAACTTCAGGAAATGTTTGTCGATGATGGACTTGGAGATAGTGAGGATTATGATAGTGAAGAAAATGATAATATTAATCAGAACCTTGGCGCTCGTGATTCACTTGAGGATGAAGATGAAGAAGTGCCAGTTAAGGCTGAGGAAAAAAATGTTGTTAAGTTTAGTGAACAGCAGGAAGAGAACTTGAAAGTAACTCGGCAAGAACAGGTGATTGAAGGTCCGAAGGAGGTAGTAGAACGGCCAATTGAGATAAAATCACAGCAGATGCCTGAAGTGAAACCTGTGATAAGTGACGCTCCGAAGACAGTGACTGAAAAGCCAGCAGAGCCTTTAAACCCTCTTCAAACCCCTGACGGTCCAAAGCCAATTCAAGCCCTCGACCCTCCAAAGCCTCTTCCATCCACTGACCCTCCAAAGCTCCTTCCACCCACTGACCCTCCAAAGCTCCTTCCACCCACTGAGCCTTCAATTCCCCCTTCAAAGACAGAAGAAAAAAAAGTCTACACAATTGAAATGACCAAAGCTCCAGAAGTCCCTAAAAGTGAACTTCAGGACTCAGAGACCAAAAAACCAGAACAAGACAAATCTTCAGCCTCCAGAGCAGCAGGTCTCGAAGTGCCCGACAGACAACATCGAAGAAGAGACGAAGACGCCACCAGCTCGAGACATCGACGAGGCGGATCATCTGCGGGCGACGCCCTGAGTAGAAAAAATAGTATGTCCAGCAGCGTAGCTGCTGGAAACATGGGCGGGGTGGGCGGCATGAGAGGACTTAACAAAAAAATCACTTCTCTTCAAAAAGACTTGGAAACTTTCAAGGCTGGAATCGATGAAACTAAAGGAATGTTCTCTGAAGTTCATGCGGAAATCGGGAAAATTTTCGATAAAATAGCAGCTGTTAGGAGTAGATGTGAAGAAATTGAGGATAATCGACAGAAAATGGAAATTAGCTTTATTAAAGCTCTACGTCGCTCTGGAAAAGATAAGAAAACACCGGTAAAGGCTACTGTTGAGACACTTTCTAGCAAGGACTTAAAAAAAATTTACTCAGAACTTAGTCAAAAGTCTTCAAAAATTGGAAGTATTGAAACTGTATTAGAAAAGGTTTCACTTGACATGAAATTCGTGAAAAGTCAATTTCAAAGCAAGTTAAATGAAGTGATAGTTGCTGTTCATTCCTTTGAAAACTACAGAAAAGACCTTACAAAAGACTCAAGTATTCTTGAAGGAAAGGTAAGAGCCTTGGAAGACCAGTTCTTAAGACTCAGCTTTTCAATTCATTCAGAAGTTGAAAATATCAAAGGCCCCATGAATGACTTGATTTCTGATCAACAACGTGAAAAAGAGATTCTTGAAGAAAATTTAAAACGACAGAGACAAGGCTTTCAAGAAATTCTTCAAGATTCTTCAGTCAGTGTAAAAAATTTAGTAAATGAGTCAGTTGTTCAGAGCAGAATCACGACTACCCGACCAAGGACAAGAAAATCAAATGAAAGTCCGAAAGTTTCATTGAAACATAAATTTTTTGAAGGAAATAACTCTTTTCGACAAAGTAACCCGTTGTTAAAGGCTGAGGAAAATTGGCTTTCGGGCTTTCCTGATGGGAAAACTTTAGCACTTCCGAAGGTTGGAGTGAAGAAGTCGAAAGTGAGTCTTAGTATTGATGAGCCACGTAAGAGTCTTTAGAAATGTGGAAGTAATAATAAAGATATGATGAACTTACGTGTTGCTCTTCAGAACCCCAAAGTTCTTTGGGTCTTGTTGGCCTTGAACTTGAATATCTGGGTATTGGTTATTATGCCTAGTGTTTATGTTAAAGGATTGTCCAACTCTTTGGTTAGTCTCAAGTCTAGTCCTTATTCGATCTTTACTTGTCTTGTGATTTTTTTGTCTTTTTCTATTTTGTTCTTGTTTTTCATGTATAAAGTTCAGACCCACTTACTTGGCCCGCTTTTGTTATCAGAACGTCAGCTGGTTTTCGCAAATCTGATGAAAGACAACCCAGGACTTCAGTTACTTCTAATTCTAATGCACGAGCCCTTCCGAAACTCCGTAGAAAGCTTGATCTGGTCAATAGTATTCCTGATTTACGCATGGTCAAAAGCCGGTTGCGTTCTAACATCTTCAAGACTAAACGACAACAAGTTAAAAAACCTCGAAATCTTCAACTTTACAGTCTTTTCCCTAACAATCTCTTTACTCACAACAAATTTCTGCCTATTCTCCAACAGTACTTTATGGATATTTACTTTACTAAACCTCGAGTCAATTTTTATCATAAAAGACTGTCTATTAGCTCATTACCAGCTTTCAAGTACTCGAACAATCTCAGCCTCAACCGAGATAAAATTAGAAATCTTCGAAAATCTTTTAAAATTCGGTCAATGGGTTCAAGTAGGTCTTACAAACGGCAGCATAATTTCAACGAACCCAGTCGAATTTTTACTGATGATTAAATTGCAGACTTATGCAGTGACTTTGTTTCATAAATGCACTCAGTTCTTCAGATATCGGTCTTCTATTCATCAGTTCACTGAAAAGTACCCGCCGCTTAGTTCTAAGGACTTGGAAGAACTGGGAGATGAAAAATGTTGTGTCTGTTGGGACTCGCTTTCAAGTGCCACCAGCTGTAAAATAACTTGTGGACATGTCATTCATGTGGAGTGTATTTGGAAGTGGATGCTTAGGAATACTGAAAGAAAATGTCCTCTTTGTAAACAGAGCTTTTTGGAACCGAATCAAGGAAATGGTTTTAGTCTTTTGTCTGTTTTTTCTTTTTTTGCTAGGAGAACTAGTGAGGAGGACTTGAGGAGACTTGCAGAGGTTTTTCCTAATTTGAGTGAACATGAATTACTTAGGGAAATTGAAAGGGCTGGCTCGGTGCAGGAGGTTATTGATAATCTTTTAGGTGATTAGTTTTTAAGTAGTTGAATTTTGGTTTTTAGGGTTGGAGTTGGAGGAAAGATCAAGGAATTGTTGAGTAAATTGGAGATTTTTTAGTTTTATTTTAGGAATTAAATGTATTTTATAGTTGATTAATTTGCATAATTACTTAAAATAAAATCATCATCATCTCTAAAAAATTCAACATTCAAATAACCAACCGATTAAACCCAATAAAACTCTAAATCATCTCAATTTTCTATTATCTATCCAAAGTGATGTCCTCCAGCAATAAGGTCATCAGCATACTTAGTCTCAGGACATCTAGTCCTATTAAAATTATTCTCAGTGGCAACAGGTTGTTTCCTGACAGTTTCATATTCAAAGAACCCATATCCCTGTCCATGAGTGAGTGGTTTTTTATAAACATCATGCGGTTTAACATCATTCCTGATATGTTTCCTTCTTTTAAAAGTCCAGTCTTCATAACTTTTCGCAGCCGAGGCTTTTTGGGCTTTATTTTCAAGATCATCGACGATTTTTTTCAAAGTATTTTCAAATTCCTGCCAAGAAATCCTCCCATCATGATTTTCATCAAACTCCTGCATAAACATCTCAACTTCCACATCTAAAGGTTCCATTCCATAAGTGTCTTGCAGAAGTTCTCGAACTTCTGACATGTCAATATAACCGCTATGGTCTTTATCAAGACGTTCAAAAGAAGCTTTGAACTCTTCTCTTGTAAAGACCTTTAAACCAATAGCGTCAATCAAATGACTTTGAAAAGGATTCTGAGGGCCAAGTGCAGTGATCCCGAAGAACGACATTTATGAAAATCTCTAAAATTCCATCAATCTTTTCAAAATTACCTAAAATCCTAACTCAGCAGCACAAGTAGTGCGATTAACACAACTACTTGAGCACATTTTGAAAAGTTCTTTCAAGTCCTCGAAAGTCTCAATATCCGCTGCTTCATCAAGACAGTCCTCGACAGGTTGTTTGACGATTTCTCCTAAGACGATATGGAAATACATCAACTTGTGAGTATAGTACTTGATCTCATCATAATTCCCATTATAACTAGCAGCGAGTTGTTTAAGACTGATCTTATCCGACCTGTGAGCAGCACAATAAGCAGTTCCTTGAAGATTCGCTCCGCACTGGCAAAGCCCTTGAGTTACTCCATCAGCAGCGATGCAGTCGGCTTGGTGGGTGCAAACCTTTGGAAGGGTTCCGTTTGTGACTTCTGAAGCCTGGCATGTTGAATTGAAAACGATTCCTGAAGAACAGGCTACTGCTGAGGAACTCGCACCACCGACGGGAACTGAGAAGTGAGCCACGCAAGAACCTGCATTGCAGACGGAGTTTGCTTCGCATTGGTAGGCGTCAGTGCAGACTGCCCCAAGAAGTGCTCTCGGCTTGCATGTCTGAGTGACAGGTTCGCAATAGTGTCCCAATGCGCAGAAGTCATTCGCTGTGCAAGGCTGGTTCGCGGCGATGTAGCCTGCATAGCATGATGGCTCAACTTCTGTTTCGGTCTCGATTTCGACTTGACATGAAGAGGTGTTCATTGAAGAAAAAGAAAATTTGCATTCGAAACCTATCGGGCAGTCACTGACTGACCACCCGTCTTGCGTGGCGGATACGCATGTCAGGCTTGGGGTGGTCAGGCATTGGTATTTAGGACAAACTAGAGCTGCCTCTGGAGTTATACTTGCGTCAGTTGTTGTCTGACCGCTTGTTATTGAGAAAAAGCAGAAGACTAAGATAGCCACTAATCCTTTGGACATTTATATTTTAGGCTTTTTTTGGGACTTTATGAATTTTTGTTTAGGGGTTTAGGATGGGAAGTATGGAAATTTATACCTCCACCCAACCAATTCTCAATAAAACTCGCCATCTCCCTCCCTCCCTCCCTTCCTTCCTTCCCTCCCTTCCCTTCTCTCCCTCCTCTTTCCCAAAAATAAAATGGACTATTTTCAAAACTACTACCAAGCCAGGAAGTCACAAGTGATGTGCGAGTACTACAACCTGATAAACGAGACAGAAAAATACCGTTATAAAGAGCTTGAGGCAGCAGTAAAAATAGAGGCACTTTGGCGTATGTACAAGCAGCGTAAGTTGTATTTGCACCAGAAGTGGGCAGTTAGTGTGATCAAAAGGGTCTACCGAGGTTACCGCACTCGAAAAAGCTTCTGGAAACTAACAAGTCTTGCTTTATCAATGCAAAGAAAACAGTTTTTTTCATCAGCTGCCCTCTGCATTCAAAGGATTTACAGAGGCTTCTATTCCAGAAAGTATCTTCACGACTTCCATGCCAGGAAAAAGTATTTAGAGTATATTAAAGGAAAGAATCAGAGAAGACTTGAGAAGATGAATAAATATAAACTGGAACTTGTTGCTGATGAGCAGAAGAGACAAGAAGAATACGCTCGGATGGAGTTTTATAAACTTTCGACGAATTTGCATCATTTGACTTCGACTAATGCGATTCCTGGAGTTTATAAACAGCTGGAAGCGGTTAGTGACTTTGGAAAACATAGCTTAAAAACTTAGCGGGTTGAATTATTGATTAAGCTAGGCTTGGTTTAGAGTTTTTTTTTTGGAGGAATTGTTGGGTATTGGTTTTTGAGGAATAGGCGGTTTATATGAAGGATTTTTTTGTGGAATATTATTTTGGTTTATTGATGTTCAGGGATTTGATTTGAATCTTTTGAAGTTGCTGTGATTTTTTTGATTGTAAAATTAGGTAGATTAGTTTTTTTGATGTATTTCTTTAAAGAATTTTAATCATTTAACCTTGTTTTGATTGATTATTGGTATATGCCTTGCAATCGAGATCATTAACAATTTAAGTATTCAAAATTAGAATATTCAACAAACCAATTCAATCTATCAATAGTAAATTATCCAAAAACCCTCATCCATTTCCTAAAATACTTCTAAAATATGAGAGAACTCAAATTCCACGAGAAAAAACTCTTAAAAAAAGTGAATTTTTTCAACTGGAAGCCTGAGAACGACCGTGAAAACAAAGTGATGCATCGTTACCACATCCAACGTCGAGAAGACTACCAGAACTACAACAAAATATGCGGATACGTGACTCGTTTAGTATCTCATCTCTCAAAACTTCCTTCTTCCGACCCATTCCGCATCGAAATGACTCAACATCTTCTAAACAAACTTTACATGTCCGGTTTAACAACAAGTAAAAAAAGTTTAGTAGTCTGTGAAAAGCTTTCAGTAAGTTCCTTCTGCAGAAGAAGACTATCAGTGATGCTTGTGAAGTTAAGAATGACTCAAACATTGAAAGACGCTGTCACTTTCATCGAGCAAGGCCATATAAAAGTAGGTCCAGAGACAGTGACCGACGCATCTTTTCACGTGAACCGAGAATATGAAGACTTCATCACTTGGTCTGATTCCAGCAAGATTCGACAGAAAGTCCTTCGATACAACGACAAACTTGACGACTATGAACTTCTAGGTAATTAAGATAGTTATATTTATGTATGAGTGTCAGCATTCATAGCTTCATCGGATCACCTTTCGACAGGACAAGACGACCTTGTTTTTCAAGAACTTGTGGAACTATTAATCGAGGATCTCTGAGAAGAGCGATTTTTTTGCTGGTCTTTTCGATTCTTTCACCGTCTTGCATGATTTTGCCGATGGTTTTGAAATCATCGAGTTGGTTTGAAGTCTTGTTGATAAATTTGTTGGGAGTTTTGGTTTCTTATATTGGTTTGTTGCATTTGTCTTTAGCATGTATTGAACAACAGATATTTGACTATTATACTTTGGTTTACTATTCATTCAAAAGGCCCTGGCGTGGATTGATAGCGACTTTGATGATTTTGCATGGATTGTTCATGGTAGCGAGTTTTATGAGTTTGTTTAACTTTTTCGTGCCGAACATCTACAAACCACTTAATTTGGACCTGAATCAAAATGAGGAAAAAATGTATACTTTGATACTTGCTAATATTTTCATCACTTTACCTTTGAGTATCTTTAAAGACTTTGAAAATATGATTTTTACTAAACTTTCTAATGCTATTGGGATTGGGTATATTCTTATCATTAGTGCTTATGATCTTGCACTTTTTCATCAGGATATGAAAATCGCATGGATGCCGAAAAAACTTCCGAAAAGTGCAGGTTTTGCCTGCATTTTTTCAGTTTATAATGCTTATAACTGCCTTCCCACCTTTGAAAATTACTTGTTTGAACCTAGTTCTGCAAGGGTGAAAAAAATGCTGAAAAGAACTCTTGCACCTGTTTCATTGATTTACTTATTTCTGTCAGTTTCACCTTTTAATTATGTGAATGTTTCAGATAAATACTGGGCAGATATCAGTGAAGAGATGATGATTTTAATTAACTTGATAGTAGTGATTCCTACAAGTATCATGAATTTAAGAAGTATTATTTTAGATGTATTGGACTGGGAAGCGAGAAATTTGAGGTAAGATATGAGTAGATGTTTTTTTATCAGTGTTGGAATCACTTTTATCGCTTGTTGCATCGCGATTTTCTTTGACCAAGTAGTGATCCTCTTCGCGATATGCGGTTTTATAAACGTGATGTTGATGGTTGTAGTTCCCAGTAATTTTTATTCAGTTTTCATGAAGCCCAGTTGGACTCGTTTAATGAAATTTTTAGCTTTTTTTTACGCGGCAGGGGTCGTAAGTCTAGCAAGTTTCGGCCTCTTCAATTCACTAACTGGAGACTTAAAATAGTTCTTGAATCTATTACTATCTAAAACTTGTAACCTTCATAACCTGATGCATTTCGCTTCAAAATATCTTCTAAAGGCCCGAGTAGTCTCTTGAATGCCCTGCGATCCATGATGGCGCATTTTAAGTGACTCGTCGCAATCACATTAGCAGCTCTAGGAGCGCCTTTTAACATTGCAAGTTCTCCAAAGTACCCTCCAGGTTCATACTTTAAAACCTCTTCAGGAGCCTTTCCCGGTACAAGAGTTTTCGTAGCAACAGCCTGTCCTTCTTCCACAATATAAAAAACATCTCCCCATTCCCCTTCATGAATAACATATTCTCCAGATTCATACTCAATAGTCTGCAAGGCATCAGCCATTTGTGACCTTTCATAATCATCGATTTCTTTGAATAATTTCACACTAGCCAAAAAACTTTCATAAGTTTCTCTTTTTTTCCTCGCAGCTTCTTTAACAATGTGGTTAAAGCAGTCCCTATCAAGAACCCAACAAATCGCTTCACTGGTCGCTTTGATGCTAGCAGCCCTCGGAACATTATACAACAAAGCAAGTTCTCCAAAAGCATCGCCAGGTCCATAGTTCTTGATAAACCTCGCATCTTTATCCTGTCCAAACCTTTTCGAACATGCGAGTTCTCCAGAGTCAACAACGAAAAGTTCATTTCCGTCATCGCCTTGTCTGATGACATCGAAGCCTGGTTCGAATTTTCTTTCTTCAAAGGCTAAAATAAGGACTTCTCGTTCAGTCTTGTCAAGAGCTGAGAACATGAAGCACTTGTTGATGACTTCGATGATTCTTTGACGTTGTTCGTTCGTTTTTGAGATTTGTCGAGGGTTGAACTCGGACTTTCGGTTCCAAAGGCCGTAAGCCTCGGCGCTTACTGATGTTCGGTATTTTTTTACTACGGGGGCGAGGATCTCGTGGTCTTCGATTATGTCGTCGGAGTCGGAATTGGAAATCGACTCTACTTCGGTCTCTTCGTCGGGATTGTGACCTGAACGAAGACGCTCGACTTCAATGCGGAGATGTTTTAGTTCTTCTTGCTCCGGATGGGATAACTCACACTTCTTACGCGATTCTAAAAAGGATAATGTGAATGAAGCTAGGTCTGATGGAAGAGAGGAAAGCACTGAGGTTGCTAATTCGTTTAGCAAGGATTGAAGGTGCAGTTTTATGTAGTCTTGGTGCTTAGAACTTGACATTTTCATTTAGTGGATAGATGAAAATTTGGGAAAATTGGATTGGGAGAATTTGGGATGGATTTAAAGGGTTTAGATTTTTTTAGGTGGATATGTTCCAACAACAATCTTATAAATAAAAATTATTTTATATTAAAATCAAAAGTTCCAATAATTCATATTTTATGTTTACTATATTATCAGTTAGAGTATACTCGTTGATAACATCCCCATCAACGAATTCCTCACAATTTTGCTTTTATCCTTAAATTCCGGCATTTTTGAAGCAACTAATGTTTCAATCACGATTTCCACAGATTTTCTCGTTCTTTTTCTTTTCTGCCTCATGAGACTTTTGGATCTAGAATTCAATTTAAACAAAGAAAACTGAGAACAATTCATTTGAAACAAGTTTTTCATAGTCTGAATCATGAAGTCATAATCAGGGTTTTCCTCGAACCTAAGAGACCTGACATAATCAAAGATTTTAATAAAATCTTGTTTCTCTCCAAACAAAGTCCCAGTTTTCACATTTATTTTCGATTGAAGTATCCTTTCTTCAGTATTTTCAAACAAAAATTCTCGACTCCAGGGTAAATCTCCGTTAATTAAGTAAGAAAAAAGATAACAAATCGATTCCAAGTCATCTCTTCTGCTTAAGTTTCTACCTTTATGAGCGTTTTTCGATGAATAAGCAAGATTTCCCACGAATCCCTGACCGGTCTCGAGTTTTATATGAAGAAAATTATTGTCCACATATTTGGCACAAGCTCCGAAGTCAATCAGGACTAATTTTTTGTTATGGAAAAGAATGTTTTGTGGTTTAAGGTCGCGATGAATAAAGCCAAACGAGTGAAATTTTTGAATTACTTTCAGAAACTTGTATCCAATGTAAGCCACTTCTTTGATTGATAAAGTTTTTGACCTCTTTTCGAAGACTTCTTGAAGAGTTGATTTGTATTTAGGCATCACAAAGTAGTGAAGGTCGTTGTGAGTGCCTGATTGGAAAAGCTTTGGAAATCCTTTTGTACCTGAAAGGGTTTTTAGAGTTTTTATTTCTTGTTTGAATGAATAAGATGATGATTTTTTCATCTGGATCTTTAGAGCTACTGTTTTTTGAAGTAACTTGTCAAACGCCAGGAATACTTGACCGTAGCTTCCTTGTCCAAGAAGGCTTTTCAATAAAAACCGGTTATTTATCAGCATTTTTACAAGTAAAATACCAAAATCTTCATTAAACTAACAACCATTAGGGAAAATCATTATGAAATTAATTAA
Organism: Stentor roeselii; assembly: GCA_006503475.1. Lineage (NCBI taxonomy): Eukaryota > Ciliophora > Heterotrichea > Heterotrichida > Stentoridae > Stentor > Stentor roeselii. The sequence goes on along the minus strand of RSEH01000018.1, from coordinate 164,882 downwards.
TGTATAATTTATAATTATCCTAAGTAATCAAATTTGTCTTTTATAAATCGAACTATGGAAGAAATCGATATTCACTTTAAGGACTTCCCTCCTATCAAGTATCTGATATCGAAATACTCGATTTCAGCAACAGTAGTTGTTTCAATGTATCTGTTTTTGGCATTTTTGCTAACTTTGTCACATTCTCTAGGTTGGTTCATTGTTTTGCTCACTGGGATTTTATACCCAGGGTACCACTCGATCCTATCTTTAAGTAACTCAAAAGAAGAAGACTTCCAGCTTTGGATAAGCTTTTGGATAATCTTTAGTCTTCATAATTTTGTCGACTACCTGCTGGGTGATTGTCTTGCTAAAGTTCCTTTTTACTACTCGACAAGACTTTTGATTACTATTTACTTGTTTTGGCCGACTACCAAAGGAAGTTTGGTGATTTTTAAAAGTTTAGATATGAAATTTGGATTACAATTGACTCAGAGGGGACAAGACGTCAGTGGGAAAACAAAAAAGGATGAATAAGTAGATAAAGTGTTAATTGGGTGTTTAATAATGTTAGGAATCAAGCTGTTGATGTTTGTGTATTTGGTAAGGCATGAAACGATAACTAAACTCAATTCTTATTAAATTTTCCAGTTTTCAATAATCTAAATCCATTTGGATTCCAATCTTTATAACTAATCACTAAAAATAATCATAATTCCTTATTAAACATAACTATACCAAATTTAACTAAAAAAGTCAAATAATGCACACTAGTCACTTTATTTACTATCATCACGCATCCCTTTCAAATCATTAATCACATCCTCAATCATTTTCTGAACATGACTATTCGAGCTTTCCTCTAAAAAATCAAAATTAAACCCTTGAGATTTGTTATTTTCTTCAAGTTTTTGAACAACTTCAGTAGGACTTCTTAATTTAATAGTAAGATGTTTAAGCATGTCTTCTTCTTTATTAGTTATTTTAGAGAGCTCAACAATACTTTCTTTTCTCGGCTTGAAATGAATTTCTTTTTCAGGAGTCAGTAAGTCGACAATATTTGAAGGGTCACTTGAAGGCAGCTCTTGTTTGATCCCGATCGGTGCAGCCATTTGTATTGATAAGATCGGGGTTCGTTCATAAACTGAGGAAATTACAATAATTTCGACTGACTGTCGGCTTGAAACCTGTTTGCCGCAGCCCATATGATAATTATCAAGATTTATTAAAATATTAAACTACTCGATTTTCTTAAGGAAATAAAGTTAAAAGTTATCAAATTATAAAGAAAATTAGGTGTTTAAGACTTTTGTTAAATTTTAATTTTTTTTAAGTTTTTTCTTTAATTTTTTTTAGGTAAGGTTGCAGACTTTAATACTTTTAAGAATTTTTATTATTTTGGGGAAATAATTTGAATCATTCTAGAGTTCATGATTCATTATTTTTATATTTATTTAACTGTTGACTACTGTTTGATAATATTTGATAGACTGTGTCGATGCTTTTGAGAAGAGATTGATTCAAATTAATAATTTATACTTTTTTGCACCTATAAAACAATAAAAATAGTTACATTACTCTCTAAAATCAATCCTTTTCATCTCATTATCAGGATACAATTGAAATTAAGATCACTTCATATTTAATTTCATAATATGATGCATAAAATATATTCCCATTTTAACAGATCAAAAAAATCTTCAGATTTATCAAAGTCTAAGAAAAAGACCAAAATTATCCCAAAATTCAAAATAACTGCCATGATTAGTTTAACATAATGGACTATAAATGTCCCATTTAAAAGAAGGTCTATTCGAGTGTCACAAAGATATGGCGTCGTGTCTCTTTGGTACCTTTATTCCTCTAGGTTCTATTTGTCTTCAAGCTTCAGCTGTAAACAAAGTAAGAGACTTTGGCTGCTGGATTCCTTATTGGATAGCTGTTTTAGGAGGGCCGATAGGGAATGCTGTTAACAGGGAAAGAATTCGAGAAGCATTAGGACGTAAACCTGATTTTTGCTTAGATTGTGTTGTTTGGTGCTTCTTGCCATGGTGCGCGGGTTGCCAAGATTACAGAGAAGTCAAGAAGCATCATAATAAGCATTAGTTTCTAATATTATCGAAATTGGGTTGGGGGTGCTTGATCATTTTGGATTGAGTTTTTTGGTTTTGGATTAGTGGAATGTTAGTTTTGGCTTTAAAGCTAATTTTTATCGACTTGCTTCAGCCATTAATCAACAGAACAATACCAATCCTCACAAGCTAATAAATATAAAGACTCTCAGAACTATAATAATTTCTAATCTATCTCTAACTAATTTTGAAAATCCTTCTAAAACACAATCAACTCTTCTCTTATTTCTCAACTAAAATCATCAATCCTGTAAATTTTCTTATTTTTCTAGCGGTTACTAAAACAATTCAAAAAATTCACATCATCCTTCAACCCAAATAATTCTTCCAAACATTTCAACCATTAAACACTGAACTTCCCAATCCAAAATAACTATTATTAAGTATTCCATACAATATTGAATCTTTAAGGCAAGTCAGTGCATAAATGGACTATAAATGTCTTTCAAAGAATCTTTATTCGGGTGCTGCGATGATATGGGCTCATGCTGCTTGGTGTACTGTTGTCCGATGACTTGTCTTTGTCTTCAAGCTGTTGCTGCTGGAAAAGTCAGGAATGAATCTTGTTTCAAGCCTTATTACATTGTTTGCTGCCTCGGTGCCATTGGAGGTGCAGTGAATAGGGAGAGGATAAGAGAAGCATTAAACTATGGAAACGATTTTTGGGGAGATTTTGTTATTTGGATGAATTGCGCTCGTTGTGCGGCTTGTCAAGAATACAGAGAAGTAAGCAGACACTTTGACAGACATAATAGTGTTAGTCATCATCATGGACATGATAAACCTTAAACTAAGTAGTTCTTAATATATATGATGTTTTATTTTGAATAACCGTTTGGGGTTTTAGGTGAATAGAGGAGGGATTAAAGGGAGTTTAATGAAATGTTTAAATTTTTTGGTTTTTATTATGAAAATTGAGCTATTATGTACTAGGATCTAGATGATTTCTTTATTTCTATTGAATCTTAAATATGCTTATTCTTAGATAACTGCCATATTAAGTATGTTATATCATTTAAATTATTTATATGTTTGAGAATAGGTTTAATATAGATGTTACGATATTTTAAAAGCTTCAAAATATAATTGATAATACCTAGTATGGATGATCTAGTAATTTGGTATGAGATATGAGGTTTTGGCTTGTATAATCTTTAAATTTAAGTTAGATTGAGAAACAATAAGATTAATAAGGTGGTGCATATTTGTTGCTATAAGAAATGAATGTTTGATAATAAATAGGATAATCACCCCTTCAGCTTTTGATGTTAATAGCGCGATAAAAGAATAGGTACCATATGATATTTAACTAAAAATATAAGACCAATTTAAAAAACTTTCGCAAAAAGTGCAATATCAGTGGGTTGAGAAGAGCAACAAAATTTATAAAGACATTTAATAATTTTCTTATATATTTAAGAGCAGAGAATATTTTCCTGCTTCCTTAAATTATATATATCGTGATGTAAAGAGAAATGTATTAAAAATCATATAAGGAATATGAAAGATAGAGTATAAAAAATTATGTATAAACCTAGATTTTGAAGACAACTTGCGCTTTTTTGTGAAAAATAAGAAAAATGCAAATTTCTCTATTACTAAAATAACAAAACAAATTTAGAACATACAACACCATTGAAATTTAATAGACCACTTATTGATACCACTATCAGAAAAATATTTAAATCAGAAAATCTTTAAGATTTATCAAACTTAATTATATTAAATACAGAGGATAAACCACAAAATAAGGAAGATTTATGCAGGCACTATTTACAGAAATTGTAAAAATTCTGTGTTATTTTTTAAAATTCTAATTCTGGTAAAGCAGATCTTGCATAGATGAAAATTTAATTTCTGATACTCCTGGCGATTAAGAATGAAAGAGGTATTTGAAATATCAGAGTGGATGTTCCTCTTAATGTTGCTTAATTATATTTTGGTAAATCCATCCTATCTACTATAAATTTTATTCGATATCTTTATCTAAACTTTTTCGGATAACAAATTAATTGAAATCAACATAAATTGGTTTAAGATAACCTTTAATATCACAATAAAAAGTTATGAAGATAAGGATGAAAGTTCATTCTGTCAATTGCAGATCAATTAAATGAATATATCCGATCGTTGTAAGGCTGCAGCATCAGATCTTGATGTAAAAATACTGAAAAAAAATTTTAATTTATAAAAATTTACAATAGATCACCTGCAGGTACTAAATATAAATGTGTGTAATAGGGTAAAGCATATAATGAATTCACATCATATTCCTATGGGCAAGCTACTGAAAAAGATCTCATTGTATGAAAAATTCGACTCTAGATTAATCTAGCATAAATTTAATTCAAGTTAATCAATTACTCAATTAATAACCTTACTTTTTTTTTTTCTGTATCTCCAAAGTGAACTCTCCCCAGTTTCGAGTGCAAGGTCTAAAACAAAATAAATTTTTAAACCCTTCTTCTATTTCTTTTTGATTCTCATCAAAGGAAATTTGAATTTTTTTGCATTTAGAACAATATAAAATGTCTTGAGGCTTATATTTGATGATTGCAATCCAGCACTCAAAACATCCCATCATAAATGTTTCATTTTCGATTTTTTTTTTTACGATGAATTGTTTTCTCTTGCAAAATATGCAAATTCCTCGGCTTATCGGCATATTTGAAAATTTTTCAAAGCTGGGATTATAATCTTTTGATTGAACTGTATTGAAGTATGCTGTTTTATATTGCTTTTCTTCTAATTTCTTTAAATATTCGTAAGTTTTTTCTTCAAATTCTTTTGTTTGTATAAATTTAATAATATATTCTACCGTTTCCAAGTTACACAACTTTCCATCATCAACAATTATATCAATAATTTTTCTAAGAGGTGGATACTCATCCAGAAGTGATTCAAAGGCAGAGGAAATTAATTTATTATAATTCTGATTTTCTTTCCAGCATGGATATGTCCAGTTCTTAGCTCGTTTAATGTGATCCTGTTTTTTATTTTGATGCTCTGTATTTCTAGACTCTAAACCGTTTATTATTTCAAGTTTCTCAATATTTGCATCATTAGCCTGAACTTTAATTTCTTCAATTTCTTCAGAATTACTTATTTTAGTATCAATTTTAAAAAAATTTTGCGAGTCTTTATGATTTTGATCTATTTTTTCATTATTTTGTAGATTATTCAAGTTTTTGCCAATAAATTCAGGTAATTTTTCCTTCTCTTCAAGCTGAAAATACTTCTTCTCTATGAGATAAGAATTATTTTCCCCTTCAATTTGAAAATTCTTCTCTTCGACAATCTCAAATTTCTTCTCTTCAACACCCAATCGATTTTCCTCTTCTACAATCTGAAAATGCTTCTTTTCTACAAGATAAGAATCCTTTTCCCCTTCAATTTGAAAATTCTTCTCTTCGACAATCTCAGATTTATTCTTTTCAACACCCAATTGATTTTCTTCGACAACTTCCAATTTCTCTTTAACACCCAATTTATTCTCTTCGACAACTTCCAATTTCTTCTCTTTAACACCCAATTTATTCTCTTCAACAACCTTAAATTGATTCTTCTTAAAACATGCAGAACAACTCTGAAATCCAGAGAAAACCTCGACATGTTCAAAATGCTTTAAACAATAAAGACAAATTTGTTGACAACAAGGGTATTTACTGTAACATTCAGAGCAAATGATTTTCTTGCATTCTTCAAAGTAGCAAGTTTCTTTAAGATTTTGACAAACCACGCAAAATTTGTAAGAACATCCTAAACAGGCTTGAAGACTTGGAACTGATTGACTGAAGGCACCGCAAAACTTGCAGAGAATTGAAAGGATTAGAAATGAGTTGCAATGTCCGCATGAGATGAAGTCCATGTCTTTGAGTGATGAGAAATGAGCTTCACAAACTTGGTGGTAATTGGAATGGTTTATTGAGTATTGCTTTGGATTGGAACAGACCTCGGGGCTGAAGCAACATTTGGAATCGCAGAAATCCATAATTGTAGAATTTTAGATTACGTCATTAAGTTCTTTTAGTATAGAATTTCATGAAATTTAAGGCTTTTGAGTTAATTAGTAGTGATGATTAGAGGAATGGTATTGAGAGCTTTTTGAGAAAATTAGGGTTTTTAGAGAAGGTGTTGATGGGTTGATTGAATTTGAAGTTAATTTTGGATAAAGGATTTCCTAACAATAGTATGAGCCACGGCACTCAATTTAAATTGAAGATAGAACTTCAAGTAGCTTGATAATTAATCATTCGAGAAAAGATTTTACTTTTTATATATATTAGAAATAACTATTTTTTAGAAATCATAAATGATGAAACTCTTAATATTAAGATTTACTACTAGTTTCAAGTCTTAAACATCCTTATCATTAATAGCTTTTAGGACTTCACTCTACCAAAATTTTTTCCAATATAGCTTAAATCATAAAATAACAATAATATAGGCACTATATTAAAGATTGATCAATTTTTAATTTTGATCATTAATAAAACCGAAATTTATTTATCAAAAAATATAAATTACTTAAGTGTCAAAGCTTTGGATAACATTTTTATCAAATAGGAACTAGTTATGCATATTAACTATTAGAGCTAACAAAATATAATGGACTATAAATGTCATTCAAAGAAAAACTATTTGGGTGCTGTAGCGATATTTCATCCTGCTTATTTGTGTCCTTCATACCTATGGGTGCAATATGTCTTCAAGCTTCTACAGTGAAGAAAATCCGTCATCAAGGCTGGTGCATTCCTTACTGCATTGCATGTGTTGGTGGTCCTATTGGTTCTGCTATAAATAGAGAAAGAATCCGTGAGGCATTATCTTATCATGATGATTTTTGGTCAGACTGCTTACTATGGTGGTGCTGCGGGCCTTGTGCATCATGCCAAGAGAACAGAGAGATAAAAAAGCATTATAGTAACCATTAGATGATTAAAATTAGGATTTTTCGTGTTTTTCTTTGAATAACTGCTATAGATATCCATAAATTATTTCATTCAGAACTGCTTCCGACATCTCCCAACCTTCTCTAGAAGGTTCTAAGATGATTGACATCTATAAAATCCATTCAAACCACATTTATTTCACCCGGAAAAAAAATTCAATAGGATTCAAATCAAAACAGAAAGTCTTAAAAATGAACAAAATCAACAGATTCACTCTAAAAGTGAAAGAAAAGAACTTAATTTACCTTCAATCAGCTGAAATACGAACTATTTTCATTATAGCTCATTCAAAAAACCTATCTAGATTAAATTAGTGATCTATAAATGTCTTTCAAAGAAACTTTATATGGTTGTTGCAATGATATGCCTTCATGTCTGTTGGGGGCTTGCGTCCCTGGAGGTGCAATTTGCCTTCAAGCTTCAGCTGTTAATCGAGTCAGAGGTAGAGGTTGTTGCATTCCTTATTGCATTGGATTGTTTGTTGGTCCCATCGGAGGCGCGGTTAATAGAGAAAGAATTCGTGAAGCTTTAGGGTATCACCCTGATTTCTGGCTCGACTGTCAAATCTGGCTTCGTTGTGGACCATTGGCGGGTTGCCAAGAATATCGAGAAGTTAAAAAGCATTTCAATAAGCATTAGGATTATTAGTTAAATATCATAAATATGCCAAAGATAGTCTATTGATTAGAAGTTGGTTTAGGTTCAGAATTTCTTGTCGTATTGTTGGAGTAGTACTAAAACTCTTGAGTAATTTTTATGAGGATAGTATATATATGGAAAAATTAAAAAAGCTAAAAGCTTGCTTGAAATAGTCTTGGTGATAATTTATCAGAGATTCATATCTAAAAAAAAAATCTATTCTTTAAACTTAGCATCCTCATAAATCACTATCATTCCTATAACCTCTAAACCCTTAAATATAAAGAAATCTAAAATCTAAACTAATTTTGTAAATGAAAATAAATTCTGAATCCAACTTTTTTTCATCCTCATTTCTTCACAGCACCTTAAATTGTTCATACCATCCTTCGATTTCTGATATCTCTTCTTGCAATAAACACAATATTCACATTTCTGATGGCATTTTTTACAATAATAATCAAAATTTCTTAAGTCTTTAATGCATTTAAGGCAAATAAAACATTGACAAACAGTTTGAACGAAGTTTTCAATATCCTTTTCACAATTCTTACAAGTAAGATTACTATCTTTTAAATCATACCCTTTCATAAGCATCTTTGAATCCATTTTCAAGATGCATTCATAACAATTCTCATAAATCTTGCATTTAAAACATCCAACATGTTTACATTCTGAGAAAAAAACCTTCTTAAACCCAGGCACTGCACAAACCTTGCACTGTGTATCATGAGAATTGCAAATACTGCAAAATTTCAGCATTTCAAAGCAATTATTGCAGAAATGATGACCACATTCAAGAGGTATTAAATTATCCCTTCTTTTGCAGGTTTGACATTTTGAGAAAGTTAGGCAAATCACGCAGGTATCATCTGGAGAACAATTCCTGCAAAGGACGTGGGTGCATGGCAGTTTTTGCACGGGTTTTAAGGTGTTACAATTGAGGCACTTTGGGGTTTCTTTGGTAGAGAATGATGGAGATTTTTTAGGGTTTTTTATGGATTTATTTGAAGGGTCTGGGGAATTGTTTGATGTTGAGGATGAAGGAGTTGTTTCAAGTAAATTGTTTTGGTAGGATTCGATGTTTTGTTCAGGTGTTAACATGATTGAAGAGGATTTTTCTGATTGAAAAAAGGGATCAGGGATATTTTTACTTTCTTCTTTAGAGTTCGAGAATTCAACTTTTAAGTCTTCCTGGTTTCTGCCTGGATTTGAAGTTTCTTGCGCATCATGATCATCAACTTGCCAGATACATGAATAGAATAATTCTAAGTTGTTTATATCTTCTTAATTTTTTAAAAAGTCTTTAATTTTAGTCACAAGGGTCCTTGATGTAGTTTCTAATTTATTTTGATTATCAGGATTCTTGTAAAAGTTTAAAAGAGTGACTTGGACTAGACTAAAAAAATCAGTAAATATTGTAATGACTTGAATTAAATCGGAAGTGGTTAGGTGCTTTTTTATAGCTACTAAGTCTATTTTTAACTTTTGACAACGCTCTTGAGTTTCTTTTGGGCACTTAAGTGATATCTCTGTTATAATACTTTTCAGAATCTTTCTTGATTGTTTAAGTTTTGCTTTATTTAAGATGGTGCTCTGATTTAAGCGTGATTTGAATGAATTTAAAATATTTGCTGTTATTTCTGACATTCTTCTATAGACTATCTCGAATAGTGTAAAGATAAATTTATCTATCCTTCCTTTTTCTGGTGAAGACGAATAGTCAGGGTGTTGATTTTCTACAATTCTGAAAAAGGAAGCGCATGTCAGAAAGTGAGAATAAAAGTGATCATTGGAGAATAGGCTTGAATCTTCGCATTCACACTGAATATTTGTGATATTGAGACGAACTTCACTTAAATGTGAAAATGAAGACATATTATAAGGCTACTCATATAAATAGGAGACTCATTAGTAGGTGAAAAATTAATGTTTTACGTCTCTCTCGATTATTTAAACCTCAAATATTAGAACTTAAAAATTTAAGGATGTCTAAGATTAAGTCTTTATTCACATATTTTTTAGCTAAATTAAGCTTAGAGTTTAGTTTATAATCATGATTTTATACACTGAGAGTATTTTGAAGCTTTTCATACTACCTGACCTATCCTAGTGATGAATTTAGATAGAATGACTACTATTTCTAATAAATTTTTAAATAAAGATGCTTTGAATATTATAATATCTAATTACCAACCTAATTACATCATTTCTTTATTTTTCTCAAGATTTTTCCAAATTCAATCACCTAATAAAAAACTGCTTGAAATATCTTGCACCTTTCTCTATTATCTAGTATGAATCTTACAGTAATCACAGATTTATTTTTTTACACACAGCATGGATTAAATAGACAAATTTTAAAATAATTTTATTGAAGCTAATTTTTGTCAAGTTATTGTTGAAAATTCAATTGAATTTTAATTTATTAATTTAGAATCAGTAAAACTTTAAAAATTCTCAACTCTTGTGTGTCTCTCAGACACCAGCCTGTAAATATTCTCGAAATTTCAGTTTCCTTTGTAAGATTTCTTCGTTTTATTGGTTTGAGGTTTGCAATTTGAATTTCTTCATTGAGAAAAAATTGAATAAGATATCGAGTTGCATTGAAGAGCTTTCAGAAGGATCGATTTTTGGATTTTGATGTATTGAGATAATTTCTATTAAGAAACCAGTCATTAAGTATTGATGGTTTCTTTAGTCATTCATCAATTATTATTTTTAATGTTTTATGCAAATCTTAGTTATTCTGAGTTTCTTAAGATTTAAATGTGTTCAAACCTCCATTTAAACAAGACCTATTTTCCTTTAACATCTCACATCTTAAAAGTAATAAATCCTAAATCTAACTAATTCCTAAATCCAAATAATTCCCAAATCCTAGTCATCAGTGTTTTCCTTTCTCCACCCTGTTGATTGTTTTGATAACTGGAAAGGCATGAATTGCAAAAGTATTTACTGCAATCCTCGCATTTTAACAATGTATTTTTGCAGGGTTCACATTTTGATAAGGTCAGACAGATCGTGCAGGTTTCTTCTGAAGAGCAATTCACGCAGTGGTAGTGCCCACATGGCAGTTGTTGAATACTTTTTAAAGTTTGACATTTAGAGCACTTTGAGTTATCTGGGGTAGAAGATGATGAGTTTATTTTCGTGTTTTCAATGAATTTATTTGAAGGTTCTGAGGAATTCGATGATGCAATGGACGAAGGAGTTGTTACAAGTGAATCTTTTTGGTAAAATTCGATGTTTTTTTCAGGTGTTAACATTTTTGAAGAGGACTCTGATGATTTTTCTTTGTTTTCTGATTGAAAAAAGGGTTCAGGGGTTTTTTGGGTATTTTTACTTTCTTCTTTTGAGTTCGAGAATTCATTTTTTAAGTTTTTCTGGTTTCTGCCTGGATTTGAAGTTTCTTGCGCATCATGATCATCAAACTGCCAATTACATAAATAGAATAATTCAAAGTCGTTTGTGAGAACTGAGAAATTTTTTATAAAGTCTTTAATTTTAGTCACAAGGGTCCTTGAAGTAGTTTCTAATTTATTTTGATTATCAGGATTCTTGTAAAAGTTTAAAAGAGTAACTTGAACTAGACTTAAATAATCAGTAAATAATGAAATCACTTGAATTAAAGAGGAGATCTTAAGTTTTTTTTTAATATATTTTAAATCTTTTTTTAACCTTGCACAATTCATTTGAGTTTCTTTTGGGCACTTGGGTGATATGTCGTTTAAAATACTTGCCAAAATATTTATTGATTTCTTTAATATCTCTTTGTTTAAGATGGTGATCTCTTTGTTTAATTTGATGCTTTGATTAAAGTTTGATTTCGATGAATCAAAAGCATTTCTTACTATTTCTAACATTATTCCATGGACCATCTGGAATAGTGTCAAGATAAACTTATCTATCCTGCTGTTTTCTGATGAGAATGGCTTGCAAGGGTCTTGATTTTCTAAAATTCTGAAAAAAGAAGCGCATGTCAGAAAGTGAGAAGGAAAGTGATAATCGCAAAAAATGTTTGATTTTCGGCATTCACATTGAATATTTCCGCTATTGAGACAAAAAGTCCTTGAACATGGAAATGAAGACATATTATAAGGCTATTAGTTTAAATAGGAAACCAATTAGTTTGTTTATAAGGATTGTTTTAGGTATTTCTAGATTACTCAAGTTTAAATAATTAGAATTTCAAATTTAAGAGAGTATAAGATTGAGTATGAAAAAAAACATATATTTTATAAACAGATGAACCTTATAGTGTAGTTTTGGATGATCATTTAATTAGCTGAGGGGTAATTTGAATCTTTAGTGAAAAGTGTTTATATTTATCTGCTTATTATATAATTCATTGATGTCTCATATCAAAGATATTTCGAAAATATTCATAGATTCTATAATTATAATTGAACTCGATCATTCATCTAGGTTTAATATAAAGAACAAATTTGGTTATCCATTATTTTAAATTTAGATGTTATAAGTTTGAGACTACCTGACCGATGATAATGATTATTTTTAGATAGAATACTATTTCTAATGAAATATTTCAAAAAACATACCTGAAATATTATTAAACTAACTAATTGTTAACCTAACTAAACCAATTCTTAACTTTATTTGTCCATGACTGGTCAAATTTAATCTGCTGATTACAGCATTGCTTCATATATTTCCCTTTTTTCTCTACTATCAGATACTCTTTCTTACATCTAGCACAAACCTTTTTTTCAATCATTCTGAAGCACGCAACACAATGAAAGTCAAACATTTCAATCTCTTTAAGACAATCCAAACAAACCGAATGATCACAAAATACTTTAACGAAATACGATTTCTTTTTATCACATATCATGCATCTTTTCTTCCATTTTTTTCCTATCTTTTTTTTTAGTAATCCTTTATCTATCTGACTCAAGCATTTCAAACAAGAGCCTTTTTCACAACACTTACTACATCCGGCTTGATGACAATCTCTACATTCAATTTTTTCGTGATTAATATTAGAACAGATTTTACATTTCGAATGAAAAGAGTCGCAAATACTGCAAAGATTGCCAGAAGGATACGAACAATGTGAACATAAATTATGACCGCATTGTTTTTTTGAATTTGAAGGATTAACTCTGCACTTTTCGCATGTAGAAGAGCATTTTTCTATATGTATAGGGAGAGTTATACAGTTTTGACAATAGAATTCTGTACAGTTAATACAACGTATGGTTAAATTGCATGCCTGACATTCTGGAGAAAATTTACACATTGAACATAATTTTAATGAGCATTTTTTGCACACTCTATGATTTAAAGAGCAGAATTTTAAAATACCTTTCTTGAAGCATAATGAGCAGGTATCTTCTGATAATTTAGATCTAAGGCTATAAAAATGAATTTCAACACGATTGTTAACTTTTTCATCTTGATCTTGAATACTAGAGGCATCTGAATCTAGACTTTCTTCAATTAAATCAGGACTGGTTAAATTTTTATGTTGGTTTTCATCAATTATTTCAATATCAAAGTTTAGTGATCTGCTACTTTTAATCTTTTCTAAGCATGATGCACATTTAAACGATCCATCATACTCTTTTAAATCTTTTGAAGATCCACATAAACAATATATTTGATTTGTAATATGTAAATAATGGCAAGTCACACAAATTAGTTTTTCTGATTCTTGATAGAGAAAATCTTGATGGGTGAAGCATTTCGAGCACATTTTTTCACAACACCCAGAAATGGAATAGCAAGAATCACAGACATTTTTTTTACATTCTCTTAAAAGGAAACTTCCATGTTTTCTGCAGATCCAGCACGTGTTTTCGCAGCAGGGATTGTTGTAATAACATGACGTACACAGTACTCTTCCGCATTCAAGTTGATAAGTGTTTACATCAGTGAAGCAATAGGCACAAGAAACAGATCTCTTCATATTTCTCAAAGCTAACGTAATTTAAATTATCTCTAATTGGAATCAGTTCGTTGGTTGAGTTGGATGATTGAAGTTTTTCTTTCTCCTCATCATCATCAAATACTCGCTGAATCAATTTAAAATTACTTGAATCATCAATAATACTTTGACAAATATCATCTGAATACACAATAATATCTTTATAAAACTGCAAGAATTTTCTTATTTTATTCACAAGAACTCTACAAAACTCTTCTAATTGATCCTGATCATCTGAACATCTGTAAAATTCTACCAAAGTCACTTGAAGTAGAACTAGATAATCAATAAGTAGTGAAATAATATCAACTAAAGTTTTAGTATTAACTGCTTCATTCTTCAATATCTTTATCTTGTTTTTTAGTTTTAAAGATTTTTTGTAAACTTCTTTTTTACTTTTGTATGCAGACGCTTTTAAAAGATTGATCAGAGCATCTCGAGCTTTTTTCAGTCCTTGTTTATTTAAGGAAATCTTTGAAATGGACTTTGATGTCAAGGCCGCTAAGTTTTTTTGGTTTATTGTTGATATCTTTAGATGGATTATATCGAATAGCATGAAGATAAAAGAATTGATGTATGTTTTTTTACTATTTCGAGAAATTGCCTGGTTTGACTCGTTGTTCAAGATTCTGAAAAATGAAGAACATTCCGAAAAGTGAGAAGAGAAATGATACTGGCAATATCGGAGGGTATCTTGGCACTCACATTGAATGTTTCTGAGGTTGGGACAGCATGAGCTCGAGCAGTGAAATATAGACATATTATTTATCACTCAAATAACAAACAACTTTAATCTTATAACTTTGCCTATTTATCAGCTCAGATTTTTTATTCAAAGTAATCAATTCTAATAAATGATTAACAAAAGATACCTTGAATATTATAACACGACTAATTATTAACCTAACTAAACCAATTCTTAACTTTATTTGTCCATGAATGGTCAAATTCAATCTGCTGATTGCAACATGGCTTCATATATTTTCCTTTTTTCTCTATTATCATGTACTCTCTCTTACATCTAGCACAAAACTTTATTTCAAGCATACTGAAGCACGCAACACAATGAAAGTCAAACATTTCAACCAGTTTTAGGCAATCCAAACAAACCGGATGATCACAAATTACTTTAACAAAATATGATTTCTTTTTATCACACATAATGCATCTTTTCTTCTTTATTTTTCCTAAAATTTTTTTTAGTAATCCTTTTTCTTTCTGAATCAAGCATTTCAAACAAGAGCTTTTTTCACAACACTTACTACATCCGGCTTGATGACAATCTCTACATTCAATTTTTTCTTGATTAATATTAGAGCAGATTTTGCATTTCGAATGAAAAGAGTCGCAAATACTGCAAAGATTGCCAGAAGGATACGAACAATGTGAACATAAATTATGACCACATTGTTTTATTGAATTTGAAGGATTAATTCCACATTTTTCGCATGTAGAAGAGCATTTTTCTATATGTATAGGGAGAGCTATACAGTTTTGACAATAGAATTCTGTACAGTTAATGCAGCGTATATTTAAATTGCATGCCTGACATTCTGGATAAATTTTACACATTGAACATGCTCTTAAAGAGCATTTTTTGCACACTCCATGATTTAAAGAGCAAAATTTTAAAATACCTTTATCGTAGCATAATGAGCAGGTATCTTCAGATAATTTAGAATCAAGGCTATAAAACCGATTAGCACAACGATGGTTAACTTTTTCATCCAGATCTTCAATACTAGAAGTATCTGAATCTATATTTTTTTTGATAAACTCAAGACTGCTCGAATAATTATGTTGATTTTCACCAATTATTTCAATATCAATATTTTCTAATCTGGTACTTTTAATTTTTTCTAAGCATGAGGCACATTTAAACGATCCATCATACTCTTTTAAATTTTTTGAAGATCCACACAAACAATATATTTGATTTGAATCATGTAAATGATGGCATGTCTCACAAATCAGTTTTCCCGATTGTTGATAGAGAAAATCTTGATGAATAAAGCATTTCGAGCACATTTTTTCACAACACCCAGAAATTGAATAGCAAGAATCACAGACAACTTTTTTACATTCTCTTAAAAGGAAACTTCCATGTTTTCTGCAGACCCAGCACATGTTTTCACAGCAGGAATTGTTGTAATAACATGACTTACACAAGACTTTTCCGCACTCAAGCTGATAAGTGTTTACATCAGTGAAGCAATAGGCACAAGAAAATGAGCAGCACATTGATAGCGAAGTGCAGGTCTTGCAAACTAATTTTTTGCATAGTGTGACGTAGGTATTATTAGAAAATCTACAAATCGGGCAAAGTAAAGGGACTATCATGCAGATCGACTGGCAGTAACCACACTCGAGAAAAGAAGATGAAAGATATCCAATATGAATATCACAGAGCTTATGAAAAGAGGATAAATTTACCACATTTGTGCCAAGATTTGAGCACCTTTCAGGAGCACAGCAGTAAGACTCAAAACAATAAGCCATTTTATAGTCTATATTCAGAAGTTCTTGAAATGGAAAGTTTAATGAATCTAAATTTGCTTATCTATCTCAGTGGATTGCTTTTTTCGTTGATAATAAAAACTGAATAAGAGTTTTGAATCAAAGAATATCAAAATATCTCAAAACAATATAAAACTTAGGATTTTTTATTTATAAAGCTTCTATCATCATCTTTATAGCAAACTTACATTGTCAGTGTTAAATATTATAATTATTTCTCATAAACTTAAGATTATCTCAGATGATTAAAGCTAAATTAAATATGAGTTTCCATAACTTTCAAATGATATTTATATTTACTTAGAATTTACATAAAAGTTTATGATAAAAACTCATGCTTTTTGTTTGATTAAGATTGAGCAGAAGCTCTTGAATTTTCTTGAAATTTTTACCCTTAACAGTTCTGAATTGAACATAAATTTCTTACTTATTTAAAAAGACTCAATGGATAGATAATCAAAAGATTCAATATCATAAAGATTATGAACGACCATAATCCTTAAGATAAGTTTAATCAAGTATTCAGATTTTATTAAAGCCCTACAATTAATTCAAGGTTATATAACTTATATTATTTATAACTTATATTATTTATAAGTCTTTCTGTTCATTTTTTGAATACATTGTAAAAGTATCTGCAAATATTTCAGTCAGAAATTTTATTTCTATATCAATTTAAACAGCCTGATTCAAAAATTCCAAAAAGTAGATGTTAATGATATATCAAAGAAATAGAACAAAATCATGAATATAGCTAAACTTTTTTTTTTTTATCATTTGGCGAATAAAGCCTGATTAATGAATAATAATTTTATTTGATTTAACTACTTCTATTTGAAAGATCTTATCCTGAAAAATTTTCATAATCTTTAATTTTTTATTCTTTCTTCACTATTTTTGGGATTTCTTTGTATTTTCAGTAGTTTGTTTCTTAAATTTTAGAATTTTGGATTATGGAATTCGATAGCTGAAGATTGAAGCCATTTCATTTAGAATTGAGATGCATATTCGAATCAATCGATTTTTTTTAGGGGCTTGAAAAGCGAGTAATTTCATTATTATAAACTCTTTGACTTTTTTTCATGTATATAAATAATCTTGATAGTTTCTACAATTATCCGCTGTACAGAGACTATAATAAATCGAGCTGGTAGAGTTGATAAAAATTAAATAATATTCAATAACTATCATCAGATAAATTATCAGAGAAATGAATAATGCTTTGCTAATAAATAATCATTACAATATCCATTCAATAAACTTATTATTCAACACGATTAATAAATATCTAATATCACCTAAAAAAATTAATAATCTTTGAAACTAATGAATTTTTCTTTTGAATCACAAAGGCACAGCAACTTTTAACTTGAATTCCTTCAACTAAAGTAACATGATATTCCATTTTGCATCGAACACAAACCTTGACTTCAAGTTTCTCAAAGCATTTCAAACAAAAATAATCACAATTTTCCAAATCATATAAGCAATCTAAACAAACATAATCCTTACACATCATTAAAACTGAGAATTTATTTGTTTTATCACACACTATGCATTTTTTCTTCACTTTTTCTAGATTCAAGTGTTTTTTTAACAATTTTTTTTCCATACTTGAAATGCATACAAAGCAAAATTCATAAATTTTACAAAATTCGCATCCATTATGTTCACATTTATTGAATTTCTTTTTTCGATGGCCTTTTCGTGCACAAACATTGCATTGACTTTCTGTTGAATAGCAAATTGGACAAGCTTCTTCATTTGAATCAAAACAATTGATACAGAAACGGTGATTACACTCAAGTTTAACTGTTTCATCACTTTTATAGCAAATAAGGCATAAATTTGGGTTTTTTATTAGAAGTTCATGAAAAACCATACAATTTTTACAATACAATTGGGAACAATGATTGCAAGGACATAATGGTTCTGAAATAGTTTTGCATTTTGCACAGTTTAATGATTTAGGAACACAAATAGTGCATTTTTTATTCAGTAAACAGTCACTACAGGCTTTGTGTCCACACGAGAAGTATTCAACAAAACCCGCCTTGTTACACATTAAGCAAGTTGCTACTTCATCTCCTTCTGTAAAACTAATATAATTAGTATCTATTTTTACTGAATTTTCTTCATCAAGTTCCTGTAAAGAATCAGCTTTTGATACATTTAAGTTTATATAATTTTCCTCTTGTATACCAAGTGAACTATACCTGGAATTTAAATCAGCTGAGCCCATAGAGTGAAATTTTTTAGGTTTTATAAAGTTAACACTTCGATACTCTTCATCACTTTCACTCAAAGTAAAACGATTTTCTTGGTTTTTTCCTGGCACCGATTCATAAAGATTGAACTCTGATAATCCTTGAAATATTTCAAAATTTTCTATAAAAGTATTGTAAAATTTCTTGAGACCTTGCACAATTTTCTGAAAACAGTCATCATCTAAACTATTTTTCTTTTCACTTAAAACATTATAAACAATCAGCTGAATTTTTATAATTTTATCGATAAATTTATCAAAAATTGAGATGATTACATGAAGGACTACTTTTTTCGATGTTTTATATGTCTTGAAAAGGATAAATAATTCGATCCACTCACTTTTATCAATGGAAATTATCAAATTTTTATCAAAGTCTCTCCATAAGGACATCAGAATTGTCTCAGATTCAAAAATTTTATGTTTTAGTAAATTTATCTTGAATTCTTTATTTTTAATTAACGAAGTTAATAAGTTTGACTGGTACTTTTCAAAGTTTTCTAAAAATATTTCTATCAATATTAAAAGTCTTTTATTTTTGATTGATTCTTTTGATGATTCTGAGTTTTGGAATTTATTATCGGGTAGAGTAAATGAACTCCAGCAGAGTTGAAAGTGAGAAGAGAAGTGATCTCTGCAGAAGATACTTGTTGGAGAGCACTCACAATAAATTTCGGAATTTTTAGAACAGTATTGAGATGAACAATTGCCAGTTGATGATCCATATCTCAAGTAAAACTTCGAACAACTTGAACATCTTGTCGAATTCATCTCCTCTATGAGGTTTAATTGGCAGTCTATGCAATAATATCCTTTATAGTTTGAATCACTTGATTGATGTTCGATTCTTACGAGAGACTTGCAATGTCCACAGTCAAAAGAAGAAGACTCTAAAAGATTTTCATGAAGTTCACAGACCATATGATGACTTGAAAGACTTATACTCTTAGTTCCAAGGTTAGAACAAGTTTCTGGAGCACAGCAAAAGTACGAATTGCATGCAGACATTTATAGACATTTAAGGGTTATCTTTTAACTAGATAACTTAAATCCAGAACAATTAAGAGTTCTTTAAGATTATATCCTTAAAAGATCATCAATTGATGAACTATATTGCAAATTCGCGTAGTTGAAATATTTTATATTAGTCAAATTTGTTTAGCCGGATAATTTTGAAAGATTACCCGATTGAATTAATAGAATCATATGAATAATTTTTTATTTAATTCTTAAGTGTAAATGAATCATGTACCAAATGGTTAGAGATTATTCTTTAAAACATTGAATATTTTATTATAGGAAAAATTAATTTTTAGAATGGAACTGACCTCTTAAGTTAAGATAGGCTAAATATTACTTTTGTTCTTATACATTTTTTTATGGATTTACAGTTATTTTAAAGCTAGAATACAATTATTTCTCATCAATCCATATGAATATTAACTACGCCTAAAAAATTGAAAAATCTTAGAATACACCGTATCCTGATTTTCTATCTCAAATTTACAACAATTTTTATATACTTTTCCTTCGAAGTTTCTCAATTCATAAGAATTCTTACATCTAACACATGTCTTGATTTCAGATCCTTCATAGCACTTCAAGCACAGATAATCAAAATTCTCGAGTCTTTGATAGCAGCTCAAACAAACAAAATGTTTGCAAATCATTTCGATGGCATAATCTTGTATTTTTTCACAGATATTGCAATTTATTTTAAGTTTTTCTAACTGCAAGTTGTTCTTGAGTAATTTTTTATCCATATCCGATAAACATGCAAAGCAATATTCATAAATTTTGCAAAAAGTGCATCCGATATCATCACATTTACTAAATTTCAATTTTTGGTAACCTTTTCTAGTGCAAATCATGCAAATTTTATCTTCAGGATAGCAAATAGGACAAGCTGAGATAGAAGGATTAAGAAAATCATTACAAAATTTATGATTGCAGTCTAAAATGACTATTTCTTCACTTTTTGAGCATTTTAAGCCAAATATAGGATTTTTTTCATTCGAAAATTTAAATTTTTCAATAATTTTGGGACTTTTTCTATTTTTCAGACTTTTTATTGTTTGTATATCGTAGCTATTCTCAGATA
This sequence comes from Stentor roeselii, assembly GCA_006503475.1. NCBI lineage: Eukaryota > Ciliophora > Heterotrichea > Heterotrichida > Stentoridae > Stentor > Stentor roeselii. The sequence goes on along the minus strand of RSEH01000018.1, from coordinate 144,346 downwards.
TTTCAAGAGTTGATCTGTTATAAATTTGGCAGCTTAACCTTTTCTTATATTTATCGAAATTTGCACAATTATAACAAATTTTTAATTCTATATCAATAAACTCATCAACGTGAACTTTACATTCCGGGCAAAATTTAGAGCAGCAAATAAAATACTTATCACATAAAAAGCAGACATTGACTCCACACTCCCTTCGAGTAGAGTTAAAATGATTTTTGCAACTACTACAAGCATTTTGACAACAAACACTTCGATTCAAGCAATTCCTGCATATAACCCTTCCACAGCCAGTATATTCACAATCACGATGCTCTTTACAAAGGAAACATAATCTGTCACAACATTCATTTTCAGAAAAACAAGATTGACACATGATTTTTCCACATTCAAGTCGATAAGTCTCATAATCTGTAAAACAAACTGAACAGGAAAAGCCACAGCAACTGAAGGAAGAACATTTTTGGCAGATTATAAGATTACAGCGTTTTTTTAAGACATTTTCAGATCCTTTGCAAAAATTGCAAATTTTTAAACATGTGCTGCATCTGGATGTGGATAAATCTTGGATTTCGTTGATAGAACAAATAGAACAGTAGTTGATGGGTTTTAGAGGGCTTTCTGTGTTTGTTATTAGACATGTTGACCTGCAGTAACCACATTGAAGGAATGTGGAAGAGGTTAAGAGATATGAATGGCTTTCGCATAGCTTGTGGAATGATGAGCTGTTGATGTTATAGATGCCTAGATTTTGACATACTTCTAGAGCGCAGCAGTAGTTGTTTATACAATATGCCATTTATATTAGTCTATTTTTAGAGTTTTTTAGCAGGGATAGAGGATTATTAATTAGGTTGAGGATACCTTGAATAAGAAAATATTTAATTAATCTAAATTCCCTTACCAGCTATACTTTCATTTTTTCTTTAACTTTTCTTTTCGTAATTTTTCTTGAGTGATTTTATAATGAATGCCATTATTTAAATTAAATGATAACTTTTTTTTGAAGGCTAAATTGCAACAAGATTTAAACACATGCTTTTTTTCATCTATGAGTAGATATTTTGATTTACAACCAAAACATACTTTTACATCAGTTTTAAAGTAACAGTCAGGACAACAATAATCATAAACTTTATAATCAAGAAAGCAGCATTTACAAACATAGTCCTTACAAATTAATTGTACTCTATATTTTGATGATTTGTTACAAGATTCGCAAGAATAGCTACCCTTGTTAAGATTTAATTTTTTTGTTAATTTCTCTCCGAATCCAATAATACAATTGAAGCAATATTCATAAACCTTGCAATTTTCACATCCAAAATGATTACATTTTGAAAATTTAAACTTATTATATCCCTTATGACCACACACTTGGCATTTCAATAATTTAAAATCACAAGAATCGCATTTTTTACCTGTTTTAATTAAGCAATTATTACATTTTGAATGTCCACATGATAGTGTATACTCACCCTTGATATTTCTGCAATTAATACATTTCTCTAAATTATTTAACTTGTATACACAATTTTCGCATAATTTTTGTTCTTTATAATCATTTAAACTTCTGCACTGAAATTTATTATTGCATCTAGAGCAAGTATATTCTGAAATTTTCTCTAAAAGTTGATCATTAAAACACTGACCACATAAATAAAAGCCTTCAGAACACTCATAAGAAGCTTTCATTTTACAAAAATTACAAATGATGCCATTTTTGGAAGATTTAATTGAAGTACTTTTTATCGATTGTAAACTAGGATAATTATTTGCATTTCTTGGATTTATTTCTTTTTTTGATTCTTCGCTAAAGTCTAATATTTTCACTTCATTTGATTTATTAACCTTATTTTTATTTAGCGATAAATGGAGTGGATCATCTTCAAAGTTAATTTTTTGGTAAGAAGGTTGAGAACTGTTTAATCCATGATTTATTTTTGGAATTTCATTTTTTTTAACAGGTTTTAAAGGATGGTCATCGATATCAAGAGGACTATTCTGTATTATCGGAGGATATCGAACAAAAATCCGATTACCCTGATGAGAATTATTCGATATTTTTGATTTCTGATCATCATTATGGTATTGTTGAGTTGTTTCTATTCTGTTTTCTTCAAATATCGGTTCTTTGTTATTATTGATGATCAGACTATTTTCCTCATATTGAGGATTTTTTTGTTTTTGTAAAGATTCTATATTCTGACTGGAAATCACCTCTTCATTCAAACCCAACTGATTTTGATTAAACCTCTGATCTCCATCAATAGCCTCATGCCCTTCAAATCCACTTGAAGTCTGATTTTCACTCCCCTGATAAAATTTTAATTTACACTGATCACAAACCTTTTCTCCTCTCCTTTCCAATCCCCAACAATGATAAATTTTACAAACCCTACACAAATCCTCACAACAAATCTTAAATTTTTCACATGAACCACAAATAATCTTTCCACATTCACTTTTTCCATTTTTATGATTTCTGCAATTCCAGCAAAAGTTTTCACAGCATCCACATTCAAAAAAACATTTTTCACACATAGTTTTTTCACATTCAAGCGCATAAGTATTTTGATGATTTTTACAAATAACACAAGAATAATTACAGCAAATTTCTGAAACAAGACACGAAGAACACATTTTTAAAAAACATTGAGTCATCTTCAGGTCTTGTGAAATTTTTTTGCATTTTTCACAGATTTGAAGACAAGATTCACATGAAGGACTTTGAGGGTCTTGGAGGGTGTTGACTTTGCAAGTCGGGCAAAATTTTAATGGCTTGGGCTTCGGGGGCACTTCTGTGATGAGGGAAATTGAGCTGCAGTGTCCACATTCGAGGAAGGAAGATGATTGAAAATGGGTGAAATGAAATTCACAGAGCTTATGGAAACCTGAAAAATTGATGGAAAAAAATCCTTTGTTCCAACATTTTTCAGGGGCGCAGCAGTAAGTATCTGTGCAGTAAGACATTTGATTTTATATTTGAATAATAATGGGATTAGAATTTAGGTGGGTTGGGTGTTATGGATAGAAATCGTCAAGGGTTTAAATATAGACATAAATATTAGAGAAAATGGTTATTTAGATGGATTTTGAACTTTTATATGGAAGGTGTTTGAATAGGTTTTTGAAAGATTTTAATGCTTGATAGTATTTTGAAGAGCTTTTTGATTGATTATTTCATAATACAATGGCTTCTTTTTCATAAGTAAAAAGTAATCTGATATAATTAATATCTTATCTAAATTAATATATTCTAACTAGAGATTATTTTTCCAACAATCTGGACTATTCTTTTTCTTATAGAAGTAGATTTATTGTGAGTCTCGAATGATTGGCCACAGCATAATTTCTCGCAAGTTCGATCTTCACTTATACAGATAACAGCATCTTTTTTGCATCCTACACAGATATGGTTTGGATTATCCACAAAACAATTCCAGCAGAGGAAGTCAAAAAACCCTATGTCAAAGTTTACTAAGCATCTTTTGCAAATAGAATGATTACATCTCAATAAAATATACTTTTTAGTTAACCTTCTGCAACAATTGACTTTTTTCTTTGTTGGATTTGACAAAACATTTATATTGAAAAGACCATTAATATTATTTTTTTGTAATATGCACAGATAGCAGATATTTAAATAGTGACAAGTGCACCCAACGTGACCACATCTAAGTATTACTTTTGTGATTCCAGACTGAGCACAAATCTGACATATTGAATCAGGTGGATAGCAAACAAAACAGCAGATACTTCCGATTGGTTTGCAATTTCCGCAGAAAGAATGTCCACAGCTTAAAGGAGAACATTCAGATTTATTTTTTCCACATTTTTGACAATTATAAATTGAGCATTGGTTGCAAACTTTGCGATTAAATTCAATACTCGAATGTAGCTGTTGAAAGCAAATCTGACAGCATTCAACCATCTCATCATTCATTCCCAATTCTCGAAGCGAATTTAACTGAGGATCATTATTTTCTATTATATTTCGAGGTTCAATTCCATAAGAACAAGATTTCCCTAAATCAATAAAATCCCTATTTTGCTTATTTTTTTCCTGTAAACACTCAAAACAGAAATGAAGTAATGACCCAGAAACTTTGAAAGTTTTCTTATTTTCCGCACAATTTTGACAGATTTTTTCGCAGCAGCCTGATATTTCCCAGCAATTTTTACAAATGATTCCACAGCATGTAAGATGATAACAATTTTCTTGAAATTTTAGACATTTTGTGCATTTTTTGTAAAAACATGCTAAACAGAGTTGTTTTTCATTTTCTGAAAGAAGTTGTTCACAGTTTGAGCATTTTTTATCAGGTCTGGAAAAAGGAGAAGTGACTGGAGTTGATCTTTGGATGAAAGCTTGACAATAAGCGCATTGAAAATGACTTTCAATTAAAATTTGTTGAGTATGAGTGGAGCAGAGTCCATGATAATCTGAATCACTTACCTTGTAGAAGATTATTTGGTTGCATGAAATGTTGAAGCAGCAGATCCCTTGAGAGCATTTCATTTTTATAGAACTTTATTAGAATAAATGTTTAGAAATATCGAAAAATATTATTTTGAATACTTCAATTGAATTAGAATAAGTACTTTAATCTGTTAAGAGAAGAGTTAGAAGATTTTTATGAGTGGCTGTGGAGTAATTAATTTTTAAAGATCTTTAACTGCATCAATCGCGAAGAGTTTATTAAGCATCGTTTAGTTAAAGCTGATATTACGGCTCCTTTTAGCTTTAGCCGCTTGAATTACCTTGTTGACCTTAGTTCTAAAGAGTATTCATTATTTGGATTGAAAAAGTTTGAATCTGATGTGATGAATTAAGAGATTGAATTGATTGTTGACTCTTTACTTTTTTTTTCAATATATGTGAGTCAACCAGCTATTAATTTATAGAATCCGAAGTATTTTACTAGTTTTGAAGTCTTCGTGCATTATGATTGATTTCTTGTGACTGAAAAAACTTCTAAAGTACTGTTCGTTGTTCTTTACCTTGAGTTGAACTTTTGAAGTATCGTTCATTGTTTATTCGATGAGCTTTCAAAGTAGCGCCTTGTTTTAAATAGCTTTGAAAACATTCATTATACAAGTTTCTTATAACTTAGAGAAAAACTTTGGTATTATTAGAAGAGAGGTTTTTTTTAATAGATCAAGTTAAAAAGGTTCATCAATTGAAGACTTTGTTGAAATTTCTAATGACTTGTTAATAATTCATTGAGATAAACGAATTACAACACTCGTTGCATCAATATCTAAAATAAACTAATATCTTATGTATTTATTACTTTTTAAATTCATCAAAGACCTACGACAATCTATATAAAGAATTCCACGATGCTCAACTCTAATCCTCTGATGTTTTCTGCAAATCAGGCACAAATTTTTACCATCAAATCTTCCAAAACAACAAAAACATGAAAAATTTGTAAACAAATACTGTGGTCTGAAGCATTTTCGACAAATAAAATGCTTAAAAACCAGTTTTTTATTATATTTGATGAAATTTTACAAGAGATACATTGAAGAACTTTTTCTTTTCTTAAACTTTTTCATATCAACAAGACAACTAAAAGCATTTCAAAAAATCTTGAAAACTCTTCATACTTGATGTCCACAACCCATTAAAAGCTTTTTTTCATCCAAAAATCCACAATTTTCACACAAACTTTAATCAGTAAAGCACTTCGAACACAGAATTCCTTTAATTTCAAAACACTTCCTACAAGAAAATGACAACAACTAATCCTTTCCTCTTTTGATTAAGATAATTAAGATGTTTTATGAGTTTTTTCATGGTTTTTATAGAAGTTCTTGCATAGAAATTAATCACAATACAAAAATCCCCACCTAAAGATGTATCTTTGAAAAATTTACAATAAAGGAATTACTTTTTTAATCAAACAAACAAAACATTCTGAAGTAAGTTTCAAAAACTTTGAGCATAAAATATGTTTGCATTTTTGTTTCTTTCACTTAAGGGTGAAACAAAGTTGACAAGTTTTAAGGTTTTTAAAATAGGTTCTGAATGATGACATTTTTTCAGAGTTTATGATTGCAGGAGGTTTCTTTCACGGCTAGCGATATGCATCCGCAGGATTCGCAGAGACCATTTTTGGATTTTGAATTTTTTGGGTTTCATAATTTGCAAAGTTTGTTCGTTTTAAACATTTCAAGAACTTTAGGTGCCTTACAAATGATAACTTCTGAGAATCGGTTTTTGAAAATATTTTAGCAAACTAGACCTTTTGATTTGCACACTGAACAATAATTTTTAATATTAGAGCTTTTATGGCATTTACAAGGGTCTCCAAAGCAGTAAAAGCAAAGTGGGTGAGCGCAACAATATATCACTATATTTTGAGACTGACTACCGCAGTTATAGCAAGAATTGTCAACATTGCATGTTTTACATTGATAATTGCAGCTCTCACATGAGAAATGAGAACAAGGTAGTCTAAATAAGCTATCGGCTTTACCACACTCACAGTAATTATTTTGCTCAGACAAACTTTTCGATTCTAAAAGCATGCTTTTTATTTACGATTAATTCTTTTCTTCATTAATTATTGATAGATTATACAGAGAAATAAATTGCTCTGTTCTATATACTTTAGCCTTATGTTACCTTTCTAATTACTTGATACAATTTAATATATACTTAAAAGACACAGAAAATTAATCCTGTTGTAAATAACCTGCGTTAGGAGTTTGAAACAACAATAATAGCATGATGATTATTGTTTTACTCATGTCCAAGAGAATACTGTGAATGTAGTAATAATAACATTTTATGTAAGTTTTAAATATTGTTTTATGTTATTGAAACAGTTGCAGTTATTGCCTGATTTGGTAATTTACTTTAAAATATATTTATTTTACAAGCAAGTCGTTATTATGTAAATATTTGAGTTTAGATTTATAATAAGCCACCTTAAAGTTACCCAGAAAGTTTCAGTCCATGAGTGATTTCCCTGCTAGTTGCAAGATCAGTGTTGTGTATTTTTATAATATCTTATGATATTAGCTCTCCTTCACTCACTTAAATAATAATGATTTCGTTGATTTAGAGTATCTGAAACTTGAATATTCTTATGAATTTCGGATTTTTGATTGAAAGTCTATGCTTTTCAACTATTCAAGAGTTTATCATCACTTTTGAATGGCTGTAGCTGCAGGTTATTTAGTTGAGTGGATGTTTTGAGATCTTCTTTAAGTGATCTTGCAAACTGCATGATATTGTGAGTTTTTTATAAAGAATTTCTCAGTTTTTCTGCAATTTTCTGGGCCGAAATAGCATTTCTGGTACAATTCCAGTATAAACATTCTCGAATCTAAACTTAATAATGGACTATTTAAGATAGTTTATTTAATGAACCTTATTCTTTGTGGTATGTTATTCTCCCAAATGATAAATTTAAAGAAAGTTTTAGTAAAAAGTGAAAATAGGAAATCCGATATAATCCATCTCATTAGACTTGGAAGTTTAAAAGATGCAAGTTAAATAGTTTAATTATCTATACAAACATTATCAAATGAATTCTTAAGGATACCCAAAAATGCATAAATATCGTTACAGGCTGATTATAAAAGGATTTGTGAATAAACTGAAATTAAATGATTTCCTTTATTTAATTCAAGAAAGAGTATACATTAGACTATCTCCTTTATGAATAATTAAACTATCTTATTTCTTGTTAAAATTCCATCTCCATCAGGACTGAACTTAATAAAAACTTTACTTCCAACTGATTTCACTTTTTCAAGTAATTTATCAATATCATTCAAACTTACTTTCTGAACAGCTTGACTAACAACACTATCATATTCAAACAAATACCTATCAAAAACAATTTCTCTCCATAGACTATCAAATTTTTCATCAAAAGTTTCTTTAGGTTTCTTCAAATCAGACTGAATAGCATCTTTAGCTTGCTGAACCTCATCTTCAGTAAAACTGATCTCATTCCAAAACCTTGTAATTTTCCAATCTGCAAATTCAGAGTCAACATCAGATCCTTGCAGTACCAAAACAATAGCATTCCTTTTATATTTACTACTCGAAACAGTAAAAGCCACATAACCAAGCTGAAGTTTAGTCCTCAAAACACGAAAAGCCAAGTCATTACTAAGAAGTTCTAAAACCAGTACCTGACTCCAAGTCTCCACATTAAACATTCCAAAATCAAACCAATAAAACAAACAAAAATTCACATCAGAAAAAAAAGAAAGTCTTTTTCGATCTCCAGAAAAAATCTCAAATTTTTCGAATTTTTTGAAATTTTTAGGATTTTCAAGATTTTCAAGATTTTTTAAATTTTTTATATTTTCAAGAAGAGTTTCTGGAAATTCAACATTTCCGAAAATAAAGACTTTTAAATAAAACTTTTCGAGAAAAATATCAGAAAAATTTTTAGATTGTTTCAGTTTTTTTATCTTTGAATCGACTTCATTTTGAGAATCGTAAATCAAGTCAGCGAATACTTGAAAGGCCTGAATAAAGAGTTGGGAGTGTTTGAAAGATGAGTACTTTTGAAGAAGGTTTGAAATGCTTTCATCTTGGAATTCAGTTGAGTTGGAGGTTAATATTTTGAGGACTTTTAAAAGGAATTGATCTAGGCCTTGATTCCACCCGTTAAGCATGACAACTGCCCCTTTATGAGAAATTTCAAATGAATAGCTAAAACCTGAGTTGATTAAAATCGTTTCATAGTAGTTTAAATGAAGATCAACCATTTTCAGCTTGACTTCAAAATCAATCTCAATATCTTCCCAATCTTCACAGGTAAAAAAAAGAGAAAAAGTCGCTTTGGGCAAGTTAAACTGATCATCAAACTGATACCAAATTTCAATATTTTCATCTTTTTCTTTAAGTTCAAGAGATTTGTTATCCAAATGAATGACTGTCAAATCACTTAAAAATTCAAGAGACGAGTTGAATATATCAAGACCTGGAAAACTCTGCATTTGTACCTCATAATCAATTATTTCATATCTCATATCATAAAACTCACAAAACTCTTCAAACTTCAAATCACGTCCAAAGAATTCAAACCCTTCTGAAAAATCACTGCAAGATAAAGAAACAGCAGGAAAATCATTTAAAATTTGATCAATGGCTCTTAAAAAACTTTCATAGTCAAATTCACCTGGCACATCAAATCCAGTAACATAAAACTCTCTTTGAAACAACTGCATATTTTCACTGATAATCGAAACAAATTCTTCAGGTTTATTGATTTGAAGATAGTCAAACATGATTTTTTTTAAAAGTTGATAACTTTCAAAAACTTTCTTCAATTCTTCAAAAGACTTTTCCTTGATGACTCGAACATATTCAAAGATAACACTTAACAATTCAGGATAAATCAAATGATTTTCTAGAATAAATCCAAAATGAATCACTCTGAAACTCTTGAAACTTTCCATGATTTCACAATGAAAAGACTGAATCCCTTCGACATTATCACGTATTCCATTTTTCCCTTGATTTCCAAGAAGATACAAAAGAAACTCTGCAGATTGTCCAGCATTGAACCAGTCATCTTCAAGTCCAAGAAAAAAAACATCAAAGCTGCATCCATCAGCAAGTCTTTTCCGAAGAGCAAGTTTTCGCTGATACCCCTGCCGATGAAGTCCTTCACTGACATTTCCAACTGGCACTTGTTGAAACAATTCAAAAACTGTCTTTTCTGCATCTTTTAACTGAAAATTTCCATAAAGGACTAGTTTCATATTTCCTCCAATGTAAAAGTTCGAATACATTTCTTTCACTTCTTTTTCAACTCCTTCAACTGACAAGGTTTCGTTGTTCCCAGTTCCGAACTTGCCAAAGTCCTCCCCCATCAAAAGTTGCAAAAGTCTGAAGTCAAGCCAGTCATCGTTATTCACATTTTTCATATGCTCTGAATGAACTGCTTGAATTTCACGGTTTATTGCTTCTTTTTCTAGAACTGCTTCAAAAAAAGGCTTGGAAAATATTGAAAGGGCTTCGAAAAAGTCAGAGTTTTTTATACTGAAGTAAAAATTTGTCAGTGTTAAAGATGTGTAAGCGTTGATGAAACCTTTGTGAAGGGAAATGAATTTTAAAAGGTAGTCTTCTTCGGGGTAGGACTTTGAGGAATAAAAAATCATGTGCTCCAGAAGATGAGCTGTTCCTGGAAGGTTGTCGAATTTTGAACCGACTTTTACGGAAAGGGAGGCTGAGGATAAGGAGCAGTCTTTGCAGTTTATTAGAAGGTATTCGAGACCGTTTGGAAGGTAGTCGTTTAGAGTCTCCCATTTTGATTCCTGGGCTTCTGGGATGATTAAGGATTGAACTGATAAACAGATTAAAGGGAGAAGCATTTTATATGGTTTTAGGTGTTATCAAGAAGGAGGGATTTTATACTAGAAGCATAATTTATATACTACTGGAAAATATATATATACTAGAAGTGATTCATATATTCTCAAGAATATTTATGCACTAGAAGAGAATTTGATATTCTTAAATGATAACTCTATAAAATTTTCCTCATAAGAATGAAAGATATCATCTTATAAATAAAAATATAAGATCTACTGAAAATATTAAGAAATTCACCTTAGCCCAATACCAAAACAAGCCAACTCTTAAAAAAATCTAAAAACTACTCCAAAAAAAAAAACTCTTTAATAAAAAAAACAATACAAATGTCATTCGAAAACAGCATAAAAATCACCTTCCTAGGAGACGCGAATTCCGGTAAAACATCCTTAATAAACCAATTCACCTACCAAAAATTTGACCCGTCATCATTTTCAACAATCGGTGCTTCAAACCACATAAAGCCAATCACAATATCAAACACCGAGTTCACCCTAAACATTTGGGACACAGCAGGTCAAGAAAGATTCAAATCAATAAGCAAAATGCTCTACCGCGACGCAGACGCGGTAGTCCTTGTATTCGACCTATCAAGTCGAAGTTCTTACGAATCTTTACAGGGCTGGTACGAGTCAGTTCGCGAGATTTCGCCTCAAAACGTGATAATTTTAGTAGTTGGTAACAAAATCGACTATGTTGAAAATGAACTCAGCAATAGTTTAAAGCGCGAGGCTCAGTTATTTGGAAGTCGAATTAATGCACCGGTTTTATTTGTTTCTGCGAAGACTGGAGAAGAGGTTGAAATGATTTTTGATAAGATTTTAGAAATTTTTGTTAGTACTAGAACAGCGATCAGGGGGAAATCGAATGAAAAGAATAGTTTTATGCTTTCGGAGACTGTACCGAAGGTGAAAAAATCAGGATGCTGTTAAATTAAGACTTAGGGCTCTATTGAAGCGACACTTTTTATGTAGCGCTCGAATTTTGTGGCTTCTTTTTCTAGGTGCTCTGCTCGTTTTTTTATTCGTTTTACCCGCTCTTCTTCGTCTATGTCGCTATCGTCTAAGAAGTGCTGGGGCTCGTAGTTGAAGGAGTAGATCTGTACTGAACTTCCTCGCTTTTTTCGCTTTTCTGCAAGATAATCAACTACTTTCGCCTCTCTTTTAGGAGGAGGGTCAGGAATCATAGAATTTTTTTTCCATTTCTTTTTCGGTTTGTTTTCTTCATCACTGATTGACTTTTCATTAAGTTTGATTCTAACAGGGTGTTTAAGTCTTTCTTGTATCAAAATCATTTCTTGTTTTTTGAACTCGTCAACACTAGGAACAAACATTTCCTTTACAATACTTGCGTATTTTTTTCTCTTATCAACTAGCTGGACCTTTTCATGTTCAGCTTTTTCAGATTCTTCTTTTTTCTTCTTCTCTTCTTCAAGGACTCTATCAGTGAACCGAGATTTCATTGCACAAGCAGAGCTGTTGTACTTAAACTCAAGTTGTTTGTTTTTAGCCTGGATTTCTCTTCTGACTTGACTTTCCATGGCAGTTTCCTGGTACTTTTTCATATGATCAAGAATTTCCGACCTCCGAATCGGCTGCAAAAACTCTCGTTTTCTTGCAAGTTCCGCTTTTTTTTTCTCAAGTTCAGGCATAAGAACCTGTTCCTCATAATTTTCCTCAATTCTAAGATACATTGGTTTATTTGAAATAACTTCTCTAAATTCCTTTTCTCCAATTTCTTTCAGTTCTTCAATCATTTTTTTTCTAGCTTCTTTTTTTCTCAACAAAATTTCAATTCTTTTCTGTTTTTCTTCTTCTTTTTTCAGACTTTCTGAATACTTTTTCCTTTCTTCCTCTTCAATCGATGCAACAAGTTTAACTCGAGCTTTTTCTTCTCTTTCAATTTTCTTTTTTTCCCTTTCCCACCGTTCTCTGGTCATTTTCGCGACAAAACCTTTGGCATCAAAAATATTTTTTAAATGATTTTCTTCTTGATTAATTTCCTGACTTTCCTGATCATAACGACTGCTATTTCTGCTATTTTGACCTTTATCGTCACTAAGAAGATTTTCTTTTATTTTGCTAAGAACAGAGGCTAAAGTTTCATTCGTAACAACGACAACAGTGCTGATGATATTTTGACTTGCTGCCAGATCAGAAAGTGACTTTTGGAAGAACTTTTCAACCATTTATACATTATTTGTGGTAAGTCTGGGTGGAACCATCAGGAAAAGTGATTTCTTTAAGACCATTGATGAAAGTTTTTTCTATTTGGCCATTGCTGAACTCACAAATAGTTGTTCCATCAGGTAAAGTGGTTTCAGTGATTTGGTCTTCATTGTAAATGTAAATCACTTTACCGTCAGGATGTGCTTCTTTTATGTCGCCGTTGGTGAAGTGAATCACTTTTTTACCGTCTGGGAACTGTTTGACTCTTGTGCCGTTTGAATAAACTTTTTCATTCGGTTGCTTTGGCTTTGAAAACTTTTCCTTTAAGACCAGCTGTTCTCGAATCCTGACCTGGGCTTCTAAGTCGTTGATTTCTGAGTTGATCTTTGAAAGTTCTTCAGAGATTTTTTCGAGATTTTCAGTTTCTTTGAAGTCTTTTATTGAAATTTCTTCTTGGGTTCGGAATAAAAGCTTTCGAAGGTCTTCAAGTTCGGTGTTTGGCTTTGTTTCGACTATTTTTAAACTTTTTTCTAGCTCTAGTCGTTCTTTCTTCATGCGTTTTAATTCAGAGGTTTTTAGGGTTTGGAGCTCTTGGATTCTTTTTTCTTTTCTTTCGCTGAATTCGCAGAATTCTGATTCGATTTGAGATAGTTTTGACTTTAAGTCTTTGTTTTCAGCTTTGAGGAGTGAGGCTTGGTGCTTGAATCTTTCGATTTGGAGGTTTAGTTCGGACATTTTTTCGTTGTAGATCTCTTCTGACTTGGTTTTTGGTTCTGGAGGTTTTGGCTTTAGTGAAGGCTCGTCTGAAGTTAGTGCTGATGGGTCGTAGTAGATGCTGTCTTCTGTCTTAAGGTCAGCTCTTGGTTTTATTTTAGACTCAGTTGTAATAGTTGAAGGCTTTTTGACTGGACTTTCTTCTGTCTGTACTTGGCTTAATTTAGCAGGTTTCGATTCCTTGATGGTAACTGGGAAGTCGTTCATCATTCTTTGGGGTTCATAAGGTTTGGTGCTTTGTTTAGCTGAATTCGATTTTTTTGAGTTTTTAACTGGCTTTGATTTGGAGTCTTTTTTCGAAAGACAGGATTTTCCTTCACCTCTTCGAAGGAAAGTTTTCTTTGATGATGGTTCAGGAGTCCTTGGAGCTGCATCAATTTGAAGACTTGGACTAGGTTTCTTCATTTTAGGAATAATCGGTTGTTCTACTATTTTTACCGCTGATTCACTTGTTTTTAAAACTTTTTCTACAGCTCTCGAAGGTTTTTCATCATATTCTTCATATTTACTGACTCGATACTCCCCGGGTGGGTTTGACTTTCTTCTAAGAAACTCATTTTTGGTAACGACTCTCTTTTGTGGAGCCTGATATGTGTCTAACTGCAATTTTTCTTCTAGGAGCTCTTCAAAGCTTTTTTTGGCTGCTGTCAATGGAATCTCTTCAAGGTCTTGGTACATTTTAATTGATTTATACCAGGGAGGATTGATATTGGGTTTTGGGCATAAATAGGATTATATTTTTCATAATGTAAAGTCGTTAGAAACTATTTTAATATAAAACCAACACATTTATCCTAGTTTTTAAGGAAAACTAACTTAGTTTAAATGATTGAACCAAGAAAAGGTAAAGGGTGATAATCATGATTCGACTCGTAAGGCACGATTTCAATATCTTTTAAAATGGTCTGGCTGCAATATTTCTTGAAAACAATCCATTTCAAATGACATGAAATTCGATGGTTGCTCTTATCACAGCATTTAAAGCCAAAGATTTTTATAAGTTTCTCACAAGAAATCTCACTAAACAGATATTCAATGTAATAGCTGTAAGACTCTCGAGTTTCTGGATTAACAAGATAATCTCTGCAGTAATCAGCATTAAAACTACGTTTTAAGTGATCGATTTTTTGTTTTTTCCTTTTCATTAGTTCGTTTACTGGACCTACCTCTACTGGTATTATATTTGTAAAATACTCTCGATGTTTGAGGAATGAATCAACGATCAATCTCCAATAATATAATTTTGATGATGGGAATTCAAATAACTCTTCAGCATTTCCGTGTTCTTCAATTTTTTCTGAAATAGTCCTCAAGATGCGTTTATGTCCCCTGATAAGTTTGCATCTAATGTATTCTTTTTTTGGGAAGTTTCGAGCACCAGTTGATATGAAAAGACTTCTAATTTTCGATTCTGCCTTTACTTTCCGAACATTATTCTCTCTTGTGCACGGAAGTCCGAAGCAGTTTTGATCAATAGAATTCAAAAGTTTCATTTTATTATTATAAATTATCCGTTGCAGACTATTATTTTTTAAATGAAATTAGAATAAGAACAAAAGAGAATACCAAAGTCGCTATCTCAAAAAAAAAAATTCACCTTCTCATCAAAATTTTTCCAGTTTTTCACCAAATCCACTTAAAAATAAAAACTCAAAACTTTTCAAAACTTTCAGAAAACCTTCCTCTAACTAAAAAAATCAAAATTTTCAATCTTGTTCTAATAACTCCAAAATTCCAGTCACTTTTCGCAATTCTTCTAAAATTTAACTATAAAAAAAAATTTACTCTTCCATATTTCCCCAAACAAAAAAAACCCTCTGTAAAGTAGAAGATGAAAAGACTCAAAACTAATGCAAAGCAAATCCAAAAACAAAATCAAAAACCAAAGCTTATAAATTTTTTCTAAAAATTCTGAAACGGCTGAGCCAACCATAATTAATTAATCATCATCATCAGAGAAATTATTCAAATTTCGAGTCTGTCTTTCAAGCCTAAATATTTTTTACTCCTGCAGCAATCCCTGTTCCTGATATTCCAAGTCAGCCATCAAATCAGAATTTCCTGATTGTTTCAAGACTTCCAGTTCATTATTCTTAATTTTAACCAAAGTAAGTAAAGTTCCATGAATTTGTTTGGCAGCAGCGAGTTCTTTAATCAAGTCATCGATTTCTTGGTTTAGTTCTTCAATTTGAAGTTTCATTTCTTGTAGATTTTCAGAGTCTTGAGAAGGTTTTTGCTTTAAAGTTTGTAACTCGATCTTGGCACGGGTCAATTCGAGTTTTTCATGGTGAAGGGCTTCGACTTCATTTTCAAGTTCTTTGATTTTTATGTTCTTTTCTTTGTTCATTTTTTGGTTTTTTGAGAGCTCTTGTTTGAAGTGCTCTTGGGAAAGATGAAGCTTTTGAAGCTCTACTTGAAGGTTTTCGTTTTCGTCGTGGGAGTCTTCGAGATCGTCTTTTAGCTTTTGGTAGTCTTTTTGTAAATCTGAGAGTTTTCGGAGTAATGCGCTGTTTGAGTCTTCTTTGAAGGAGGAAAAGGATGAGGAATGGCTTGTGATTTGGCTTTGAAGGGATTTGATCTGGTCTTTCAGTCTGGCTTCACTCTCTTGGAAGTCCTGAATCTTCATCTCACTTTCACTCAAATCACTTTTAAGTGACGAGTTCTCATTTTCGCATTGTCTAAGACTCGCTTTCAATGCCCTAATTTCTTTTTCTAAAACAATCTTCTCACTTTTCACCTTCTCACTATCAACTTGAGGAATCTTACATCTAAGTTCCTGCACTTCCAGAGCGTTTTTACGCATTTCTGAGTAAAGCTTCTGTTCCCAGACCCCTTGTTTATCTTTCAACTCCTTATTCACTTCTTCAAGTTCCAATTGATTCGTTTTAAGCGATTCAAGTTTAAGTTGTATCATAGAAATTTCATTATTTTTTTCTTTAAGCTGCTTTTTGAGGTTTTTCGTTTCTTTTTTTAACTTTTCTTCATTTTTTCCTATTTCTTCATCAATTTTTGGTGTTTTTTCCCTTTCAGCCAGTTCAAGTTTAGCCAAAGTAGAGTTATAAAGTTCTTTATAATAATTCGCTTCTTCTTGCACTGACCTAGTTTTTTCCTTTTCCCTCTGAAGCAGGTAGCTCAATGTTTTTACCTCTCTTTGAACAGTGTCAATCACTGAAGACTGCCCTTGGCTCAATTCTTTGCTGATTTCTTGCTTTTTTCCTTTACTCGATGAAAAATTCGACGATATTGAAAATCTCGAGTTTTCTTCTTTGTTGAAGGAAGATGAACGGAAACGGTTTCGGTCTGGCTTGAAAAAAGAAAGGTAGGACTTTGATGATGCAATTTGAAGAAACTTTTTTATTGTTGATAATGAATTTGATTTCAACTTTACAAGGAATTTACTTGATAAGGTTGAAATTAATGATTTGAATAGTTTTAATTGTCTTGTTGCTTTTAAAGAAAATAACCAGTCTTTTATGTGCTTTTGGAGAAATTTTGTTGAGGACTGGAGAAGTTTGTAGTGACGTCTCGCTCGGAACATTCTGATGAACTTTTGGATTCTAATTGCAAATTTTGAAGCTTTTTTGGAGTATTGTTTGTCTAAGGATTGACGCACCTCGTCTTTCATGAAGACCATTGTGAGACCGATTTGGATTAGTTTTTTTTCGGGGTGGAGGATTTCTTTCAGTTTTTTTACTTTTCTTAGTTCCTCGTAAAGATGCTTACCAAGGTTACTCCAATTCAAGTCCTTTTTCGAAAAATTAGGAACAATAATCGAGTACTTTTCAACAAACTCCTTAACCGTCCTCCTAACCGAGTACCCAGCTTTTCTAATCCTAATACATTCAAGCATGCCAGCACACCTAAGCTGTCTCTGAACATCTTTAGAGTCAATAACTTTCGGTAATTTCTGCGAATTAGGCTTAATACACCTAATATAAGTCGGAGTAGATCCAGAAAGCGCTTTAATAAGTTCCTGAAGTTGACTCTTGAACTGAGTCGCTAAAGTCAAAGCAGAAAGCGACCCAGGTGCATTACTTTTTTTTTTATCCTTCATGGAAACAAACAAAGTCTTCACCAACTTAACCGAAGAGTTTTCAAGTGCAGAAGCAAGCTGAGGGTTAAGACTATCTTTATTTTTTTCCAAAAATCCATTCACATTATAAAAAACATTCCCAGCATAATGCCCAACTCCAAAGTACTCCGAAGCGAATTGTCCAGGGTTGCAAAGTTTATTATTTCCTGTTAATTTCGAAGAAACATTGAATAAAAACTGTTTATCCGTACCTTTAGGCAGTTTGCACTGTTCATCAAGCAAGGTAATGATTCCCAAAGGTGACTTTTCAATAAGATCAATACATTCTTGATTGTCATCATATTTGATATGTTCCCATTTTATCTTTTCCTTTGAGTACTCCGCTTGTTCTGACTTGAACATATGATGATTAAAATGTTGTTGCAGCTTTTCATTCGCGTAGTTTATGCAAAACTGCTCGAAACTGTTACTGTCGAATACTTCAAAACCGTAAATGTCAAGAAGGCCGATGACCTTACTCGGCTTTTTCTGCTGAATGAAAATTGTCTGGTTAATCCTCTCAACAAGCCAATTAAAAAGCTTTCCATAAATCGCCTTTGAAGTCGCGTCTCGGGTGTAGGCCGCTTGTGAAAGTGACTGACGCATGATTATTTCTTGGTCGTTTGTTGGGTCGATTATCACTCTTGTTGTTAAGACTTTTGTAAGTGATTCTGATGATATTCCTAGAAGTTTTGATGCAAGTTCTAAAGAAGGATAGGTACTTGGGTCGATTTTTGAGGAGTCTTGACCTGTGAATTTTAAGTTTCCTAGATGAAGGATTGACATTATTATTGAAAGGATTTCGGATTGCTCTTGGTCGGTAAAGCCCAAAACTTTCATGCATTGGCGAGTTTGAGAATAATTTTGAGAGTCGTCTACGTCGTCTATGTTGAAACAGTCGCTTTGGTTTAAATAGTAATAATCGCTTGCATCGGTGATACCGTATTGTTCTCTTTCTTCATCACTTGCACCTGCGCAAAGTTGATAGAAAAAATGATAGTTTCTTTCTCCTTCCTGCTGACCGACTATCCTCGACTTCTCCAACAAATAATTCTGAATCCTAGCAGACAGCAATTTTAACCCAACACTATCAAAATGTATTTCAATAAACTTTCCAAATCTGGAAGAATTATCATTTCTCAAAGTCTTCGCATTTCCAAACGCCTCTAAAATCGGATTCGAGTCAAGTACCTGTTTAGCCAGGTCACTTTTGCTATCACTAGAACTTCCTGCCAAATAACTTAAAATAATTTTCGCTGCTTCAGTCTTTCCAGCTCCACTTTCTCCAGAAATAATAATTGACTGATTTCCTTCTCTAAGAGCAGAATAAGCTTTTTCAGCCATTAAGAAAAGATGAGGTTTTCCTGTCTTTGTCTTTCGGAAGTTTTCTGCTGTTTTAGAAGAATAAATCTGTAGTTTTTGATAAGGGTTTAAAGATAAGAGGATTGGAGTTCCTACTGATGTGTAGATCTCGTTTTCCAAGTACCTTTCTCGGATTGTGTGCAACAAGGCGCCTTCGTTGAACTCTCCTAAAGAGAGAAGGTCGGACTCTTTGCTCAGACATGACGGGTGGACTGGCAGAGCGTCGGGCTTGTTGACACGGTAGACTGAGTCGTCGTCGCCTTGGGCACTTGTTACTAGATAGGAGTCGTCTTCTACCTTCGCGATGGTCCCTGGACACCAGGAGAGCTCGTCGTGAGGGTAGATCCAGATTAAATCACCTAAAACGAATTCCATGATATTCTATTAAGTTGTATTTAAACTTTCAAATGCTTTCCAAAGAAACATTTTTCCCTTCATTTTCCAAACTTTTTCTAACAGGTCTAAGTTGCAAGTATTCTAAAAAGACCTGAAAGAACGGCTGAATAAAAAAGCTTGCAAAAGGCACAACCAAAATCACAACCCAAGAGTTAGGGTTCTTCATGATCTGATAAATAGAAAACCTCATTTCATAATTATCAAGCCAATCATTAATAGGCAAAGCCGAGTCAAGTACAAGAGTAGACCAAAAGTAAAAAACAATGCTAAAAAAAATAAGTCCAACATTAAACCAATAAAACGCCAAACTAAACAACAAGATCTTGACATTGACCAAAATCACGACAAGTCCATACATCAAAGTGCCAGCAACAAAAACATTATTCATATGGCCAGTCTCCTGGTACCCTGAGCATTGACACAAAGCAAACAACGGAACAACACAAACAAGTAAAGCTTGAAGCGCCGCTTCAAAAATCCACTTCCAAAAGATCCCAGTAGTAAAAAGTGAATCCTGTTGGCCAATTCCATAATGACTTGCATCAAGTCTATCCAAATCCCCATCCCTATCAAAAACTGCATAAACACAAATAGGCAAAGCAGCATAAGTCACATTAAACAACTGGTAAGTCCAAGTATTAAAAATCAACTGTCCTGAAAAAACAGAAAAAAATCCATAAAAGAAAATCGGTGTCACAAGAAGCACATTTTTATAGAAATTAAAGCAAATCAAGGTAGTATTTCTTCTATAGCACTCTCGACCATGCACAAAAAGAAGCCTTTTCAAATAACTAAATTGAGAAATCGCGTAATCAGAAGCTCGAGCAGCTTGACTCCCTTCAAGTCCAGATATTCCAACACCTACATGAGCAGCAGTGATCATATTAACATCATTTGCTCCATCTCCAATGCTTAAAGTTCTCATATTCGGTCGAAATTCTCTAACAAGTTTCACGATTTCCGCTTTTTGTTGAGGACTTACACGACATGCTAAGACAACAATGCAAGAATCAGCGAGTTTCATCAAATCTTTCGTGAGACTTGGATGAGTTGCTTTAAGTAAAGCGTCGCCACTGATGACCAAAGCCTTTTCTGAAGAAGCGACTTCGAGACCTTTTGTTATCTGGTCTTGAATTTCTCGCTTTTTTATTCCAGTCACTTCGATTAAAGTCATTTGACTTGTGAGAAGACTGCAAGAAAAGCCGATTGAAACGGCGGTTTCGATTTTGTCACCTGTTAACACCCAGACTATTATTCCTGCAGTTTTTAACTCTTGGATTGTTTCGGGAACGAAATCTTGAAGTTTGTCTTCTATTGCAGTCACCCCGGTTAGGGTTAGGTCTTTTTCTAGTTCTTCGGATAGCGAGTTTATTAACTCGGAACGTTGGTGGATTGTTATTAAGGCTGAGTTGTAACGTGATAACCAGTTTGAGGCAAAGGATGAGGGTAGAGTTTTGGATGATAGGACTAGCGTTCGTAGACCTTCTTTGGAAAAACAGGAAATGTGGTCAAGGGTGTCTTGGAGAGGGAAGGATTCGCAGGGATTTGAACATAAACGGGATAGGATCACGTTGTCTGCACCTTTACAGAGAACTTTTATCTGCCCATCAGGCATCTGAACCACAACAGTCATCCTTTTCCGTTCACTAGAAAACTCAACAGAAGCAAGTACCTTAACCTTAACCAAATTCCCCCAAAGTGACAATTCCAAATTCTGATCCTGATCCCTTCCCAAAAAAGTACACCCAAAGAACTTAGCAGCATTAACAAGTGCAAGTTCATCAGGAGAAGCAGCACGATACTCCTGATCCTCAACAATAACAGAGTGACAACAAGCTAAATGCAAAACAAAATCCTGAAACTTCATAGGTTCAAATTCCTTATCAACAAAATCAACATTTTCCACTTTTTTCTTAAATTCAGTCCTCCTATCAGTTCCAAAGACTTTTCCATTAACAGACAACTTCCTAAATTCCATCATGTTACAAGTAAGAGTTCCAGTCTTATCAGAAAAAACATAATTAATCTGCCCTAGTTCTTCATTCAAGCTACAACTCTGTACTTTTGCAGGGGTATCAGTGGGTGCATGATAAATCTGAAGGTCAAGCATAATGAAAAGAGCCTGGCTGTACTTGACGACTTCTAAAGTGACTAAAAGACTAATCGGGACAAAGTTGCTGAAATTCAACATCCATGTGAAAAACTGAAAACTGAACTGACCTAATAAGTTAGTAGGTCCCACGTTTAACATCAAGTAATTCGCTGAGTGTTGATTGTCTTTAAACCAAACTGTGTAGTACACCCCGCAGAAGATGCATAGAGAGATCTGAGTTAAAAAGATGATGATTACTTGTTTGTTCATTAACTTCTCAGCAGAACTGAATTTTGACTTGGTTTTTGAGGAGTTTAACATGATTTTTGACTCGTGGCCTGTGTAAACCACCAGCCCTGTCACCCAGTTCGTGTTTTTTAAGGAACTCGCTCTTATTAACAGCTGCTGCTCGCTTAAGGGAACTACTAAGGAATCGATTGACATTATTCCTGAGAACTTGTAGATTATTGGGTTGGGTTCTTCACATCTTAACTCACATCGGAATTCATGTTGAAGGCAATCGTTGAAGTATATTTGTAGGTCTTTGTTTGCCACTTTTTGTTTTAAGTTGGTTTCACCGTCGATGCTTTTGGTCTCGACGTAGCTCACACCTTTTATGTCTGAACTGGAACATAGGACTAGGTCTGCAGGAAAAAACTCGTCTTTTAGGACTTTGATCAGATCACCAACTCGAACCTCAGACCACTTAACAGAAAGCCACTGTCCTTGTACGAACTTCAAACATTTTCTAGTATTTTCTTCATTATCTGACTTACGTCTTTTATGGTCTTCAAAGAGGTCTCTTACTGCAGAAACTGTTAAAACCACACTCAAAGGAAGTAAAATGCTTGGAATTCCATCAGTATTCGAAATTTCTGGAATCATCTGAAGAAATGCGATCAATAAAAAGTAGATATTTGCCAACTTTTGGAATTGAATGAAAAGATTTTTTGGTAGGAAGGTCAAGACGTTGTACTTGCAGGTTGATATTTTGTTGGATTTGTAAGATGATGGATTTGTGATTGGAATTGAAAGTTTGCGCTCTTCGAATATTAGTGTTGAATCTCGGGGATTTGTGAGAAGACTTTCTTGCATATTTATTAGAATCGGAAAGATGTGGAGTGTTTGATTAGTTGGAGGGAAAATAGTTGGAGGTGATTATGAGGATTTAATGAAATTTTTTAAGGATGGGTTTTTGATTGGGGGAAAAGGAAGTTTTTTTGATTGTGAGAAGGTCTGGGATTTGATGAGTGGAAATTTGGAGTATTTGGGTATGGAAAGTTATTGATGTTTATGGAAACTGGTTATTTTATAGTTCCTGAATGATATTTGGAATATTTGGGTATGGAAAGTTATTAATGTTTATGGAAACTGGTTATTTTATAGTTTCCTGAATGATAGACTTTTTAACACCTAATTTTTATTTAAATAATAATCCAAATTCAATAAACAAGAAATTTCCTTAAACTAAAATCAAAATACCTAAAAACAAACAGTAACCATTAATCAATTCATGACAACATTCCTCAATTTTCCTAAAATTTTCCAATCCACAAACCCAAACCTCACCTAAACCCATTAAAACCCTAAAAACTCCAAAATCCTTCAAATCTCCTAAAAACCCCAACAATTTTTTCGCACTTTACTAAAAATGAAAGCCAAAAAGTCCCAAACTTGCCTCCAAATGGAGGGAAATTTCGACTGTGGCAAAAGTGACGGTATTCAAAGTATCTCCTCAACATTGACTCAATCAGACTTAAGTTTTTCCTCAAAAGTGAAAAAAAGAAAGCGAAAAGATTCATCACAAATGAAAGTCCTTACAGAAGCTTTCGAGGAAAACCCTCAATGGTCGAAAGACCAGATCTTAAAACTATCAGAAAGCACAGGACTGACACAGACACAAGTTTATAAATGGAACTGGGACCATCAGAAGAAGGTCAGGCCTTCTTCTCGTCATCAGAGCCAAGTCAAAATCTTGTGCAATGAAAGCCTTTCTTCTTTTTCTGTTGATGATGAAATGCTTGTCTTGCAAAGATTGTATAAAATCAAATTCTCCGCGTTTAAGACCTAGATTGTTTTAATTTAACTTGAATGGAAATTGAGAGGCAAGACTGTAGAAATCATTATGTCTTATAAATGGGCTGCTGTAAATCTCAGGAAAGTAATGTTTTTAATAAGAAACCTGGAAATTGTAAGGTTTTGAATTCTGGAAGTGAAAATTATTTGGATTGGAAGAAAAGTAACTGGAAGGTTAAAGAAAAGGATTTGAAAAGTTTAGAAAATGTTTTTTTGAAGACTTGTAAGAAGGGGAAGATTGTTGATTTGAGATCATGCTTCTTTATTTTGAAAGGTTTAGAAGGAAAATGGGTAGAAAATCAAAAGTCTTTGAAGGTGGTCGAAGAGGTTAATGCAAGGGTTATCATGGAAAATGATTTTAGTGATGGGGTTATTGTCAGTCAAACTTTTGAACTTCATGATAATCAAGATTTCGAGGTGAAAAAATTACTTGATTTGAATGAACCACTGATAATCAGTTCTGAATCTTGGAGTCTTACTTTTAAACCAGTTTTACGTCCTCAGTTTCTAACTTTTCGAAGAAAGAACTTCAAAAAGTCAGTTACTATTTGCCCAGTCAAACCTTTACTATCAATAAAAGAAAAAAATTCAGCTACCCGAAATGGAAAGTTAGATGAAATTTTGAAGGATAAATCTCCATCACTTCAAAGTGCTTCAGTTATAGAGAAGTTCAAAAAAATGAGTCAAAATCGCTTTCAAATATTTTTACTTGATCTGGACCCCATCAATAGAGAAGACTTGCCACAGTTTGCAGCAAGACATTTCGAGTTGAATGAAATTATTGATCTCTTTGAAGAAATGATGCAAGTCAAGACAAAAATTGACCAACAAGATGTTAAAGAATATAAAAAACCAAAAGAATTTAGTGAATTTTTCATTGAGTTCGTGAATGATAAACTTGGACAGCATCAAATAAAAGACTTGATACAAGTGATATATCAATTAAAAAGCAACCAAACCATCGACATAATGAAAAAACTTTTAGGACTCTCAGATAGCGGTTACCTCACCCTCCCATTCTCAATATATTTCTGCAAACTATTCAGCTACTTCGACAAACTTTTAAAAAACACAGAAAAGATGCTAAAAAACTACGAAAAGCTTCAGCAAATAACCAAATCAAGTAAAAGTCCAATAAGATCACTAACCCCAACAAGAAGCTCAAATTTAAGTCAAAGTCCAATCAGATCAGTGACACCATCAAAGCAATCATTCCAAGTAAACTTCGATAAAAAAGCTACATTAATCCAAATCTTCGAATACATTCACAAACGTTTCAAAGACCCAGTTCTGACATCTTTCATTTTGCCAAAGCTTTGCCCATCTTCTCTCTCATTCAACGAATTTCTAATGTTTTACTCTGTTTACAAGTCAAAAAAAATAGGATGCAATATTTTTAAACTGCCAAATAGAGACTATCATTCAACTATCTTGAACTTTATTGATTTTTCAGTCACTTCAGAACAAGATTCGGATTTGAATAGCTTTTTAGCAAATTCTTCAAGAAATTACCTTAAGTCCATGCTTTCTTTGACTACTCATGCAGATAATATTCAGCTTTGTAAGTTCAGAATTGATAAATCAACTTTTTTGTCTGTTATTTTAGAAGCTTATGAAAAGTTTAGAGATTTGACTGTTGCTGCCATTGCTCAACTTTTACAAAATAGGGATACTTTGAACTTTGAAGAGTTTTGGGAAGTTGTTTCGGAATGTGATTCGGGTGTTGATCAAATTCAGGCTAGTCAGTTATTTGAGATGCAGGATGATAGTTTACGAGGGGTTAAATCAGAGTGGGTCATAGAATTATTGATTTCCAGCGGAGTCGGCTATATGAAATATTTCCGTAATTCTTAATCAGACCCTGCAGGGATGTCAGGACTAGCTCCAGCCTCCTTAAGTCCAAAATATTCAGATCTAGATTCAAAAGACCTAAGCGATTTCAAGAGTTTCGATCAAACAAGCGACGAGATAACATTAGACTAGTTAATAATCTAAAATTCCTCGAAACTTTTAAAACTAAATGCGAAAATGGCTGATTCTTACCTCATATTCAGTAGCATCCTTTCTAGGTGGAGCAGCTTGGGCGACATTGATAGTGATTCCAGAAGAAGGAACATCATATTACAACATAAACGAGGCAGAACTTACTCTTTATTCTTACACCTTCGCCATAATCAGCGTATTTTTCGGACAAGTCTCTAACTGGATGGTTGCGAAGTCTCTTTACAAGTCGATGCACTTTATCTGGTTAACGATAATAATCGGCTGTTGGATAAGAGTCGTCGCAGGTCAAAACTTCTGGATTTCCTTTGCAGGGCAAGTAGTTGTTTCATTCAGCAACATGCCTGTTCTTACTGCTTGCTCTTGCGTTGCTGCTCAGTGGTTTCCTTCTCGTCAGTTGGTTCTCGCTACTTCTATTGGAGCCGCTGCTAACTTTGTAGGAATCGGGTTTAGTTTTATTTTTATGAGCTTTTTACCTGATGTTCCACTTGCTTTGATCACTCAGGCGATTATCGCTTCTGTTTTTTTCTTTTTTAATTTGATTGTTGGGAAAAAAGATGAGAGTGGAGGAGAGATCATTGATTTTAAAGAGGAATTGATTTTTTCTTTGAAAAATAAAACACTTATGATACTTGTTGTCAGTGTTTCAATGGTTTTGTCGGTTAATTATGCGGTTACTTCCATTATTGGCATTCTTTTAGAACAGCAGGGTTTTGGAGTTTTCAGCACTGGACTTATGGGATTTGTTATCACGGGTTCTGGAATGATTGGAGCTATTTTTGCGACTTATTTGGCTGAGGTGAGGAAGTCTACAAAGAGTTCTTTTAGGATTTTTATGGTTTTTACTATTTTATCGTCTATTGCTTTTAGTGCATTGCTGCATGTGGATTATGTTAATTATATTGTTTCTGCACTTTTTGGAGCAAGTATCACTGGTAGTCTGCCTTTGGGGATTAGAGCTTGTATCGAGTTTATGGATGATGTGCATGAAAGTATCCCGACGAACTTGATTTATTTGTGTGCGCAGGTTTTCAGCAGTATTTTGACTTACCCGATACAGTACTTTTTTATTGTTTCTGGGCAGTCTGGACTGTGGGTTGGGTCTTTTTTCGTACTTTTGAGCTACGCTTACTTACTTTATTTTACAAGAAGAGTGCAGGGAGATGGGTTTAACAAAGAAAGTTTTTTTAATGGAAAAGAACTTGTAGAAAATAAAGAAGCATATGATGATGATGTTACTGGAACCCGAGATCGGTTTATCGAAGAATCATTTGAAATTCATTCATAAGCTCTTCTAGCTTATATAAAATTAATGATTAGATTAAATTCAAATGATGATCTATTTCAAAGAATAAATTTCACTAAAGAGAATCTAATAAATCAAAACTTTATCTTCCCATGAAATCTCTAACAAATTTTTTTTAATTTAATTGAAAAAAATTAAATTATTATTTAGTCCTTCTCATACTTTTAATAGCCCATTCAATCCACATTCCATTGTTTATTACAAACTAATAAATCCATTCAATAAAATGAGAAAATGGCTGATTCTTACATCATATTCAGTATCCTCCTTCATCGTCGGTGCAGCCTGTGCAACATTAATCCCAATTCCAGAACTGGGAACCTCTTATTTCAGAATAAACGAGGCAGAGCTAACCCTATACTCTTACATTTTCCTGGTAGTCAGCGTGTCTCTAGCACCAGTTGCGAACTGGATGATAGCGAAGTCCCTTTACTGGTCAATGCACTTCATTGGATAAATCTTACAATCGGTTGCATAGTCAGAGTCCTCGCAGGTCGAAATTTCTGGATTTCCTTCATCGGGCAATTCATCGTCTCCCTAAGCAACATGCCTGTTCTCATTGGTTGCTCCAGTGTCGCCACTCGGTGGTTCCCACCGAGTCAAGTAATTCTCGTCACTTCAATCGCAGCTGCTTCTAACTTCGTAGGCACCGGGTTTAGTTTTTTATTCATGTGCTTCGCTCAAGATGTCCCTCTCGCTTTTCTTTATCAGGCCGTTGTTTCTTCAGTCTTTTTCATTTTTAATCTGATTATCGGGAAAAAAGAAAAAACCAGCGGAGAAAAAATTGAATTAAAGGAAGAAATGAAAAAATCTTTAAAAAATAAAACTTTAATGATACTTGTTGTTTTTGTGTCAATACCTATGTCTGTTTATTTTGCTTATGGATCGATTATTGGAATACTTCTTGAACAGCAGGGCTTCGGGGAGTTTACTACTGGGCTGATGGGCTTTGTGGTGACGGGTTCTGGCATGATTGGAGCGATACCTGCTACTTATTTAGCTGATGTGAAAAAGTCTACAAAAAGCTCTTTGAGGGTTTTTATGGTTTTGACTATTTTGTCGTCTATTGCTTTAAGTGCGTTAATTCATGTGGATTATTTGAATTATATCGCCTCTGCGGTGTTTGGAGCTAGTATCACTGGAAGTCTTCCTTTGGGCATCAGGGCTTGCATTGAGTTTATGGCGGATGTGAATGAAAGTGTACCGACTAACTTGATTTATTTGTTTTCACAAGTGTTTAGCACGATTCTTACGTATCCCATACAGTACTTTTATTTTGTCTCTGGACTGTCTGGACTGTGGGTAGGGTCGTTTTTTATACTTGTTAGTTACGCTTATTTGCTTTTGTTTACTAGAAGGTTTCAGGGAAAAGGGTTTTATAAGGAAAGCTTCTTGAGTGGAAAGGAACTTGTGGAGAATAAAGTTGAACATGATGAGGATTGGAACTAGAGAATGGGTTTAGGATAATTTAGAAAATTCAATTAGTTGCATTCAATCTACGAATTATAATCCATATGAATTTTTATATTAACTTTAACAATCATAAATTACAATTTAGTTATCATATATAATTAAATTAATCTCATAAATTGCTTTAGTTAATCGATTTATCATTCTGCCTTTGTTAATGATATAAATTGTGATAAATGTCTTTGATATTTATATTTATTTATATTTGAGAGAAGTTTCTTTCTTTTGAATCAAATTTTTGAGGGTTCTAGATCAGTTTAGCTTAGTTCAAGAATTTTCTGATTTAGCATAAATTGGATGATTAGTAGAAAATGATAATAGGTTTAACTTAATAGTTTAAAAGTTTTAATAATTAGTTCTTGTCTCGAGGTAGTTCTTCATATTTATTTAAGTCCTTTATAATTTTGTCTCATTCTTGAAAATATAATAGAACACTAGTTTCTAATTCATCGCTTTATAAAACCCTGAAAACATCTTTTACATAAAAAATTATTTCTAACATTTCTTCCACTTTTAATTTTTCTCCAGCTGCTAAATGCGGAAATGGTTGATTCTTACATCATATTCGGTAGCTGCCTTTCTAAGCGGAGCTACCTGGGCAGTTTTAATCCCAATCCCCGATGAAGGCACCTCATACTACAACATAAACGAGGCAGAGCTAACTCTCTACGCTTACATCTTCACAATAATCAGTGTATTTTTCGCTCAAATCTCAAACTGGATGGTAGCAAAGTCCTTATACTGGTCATTCCACTTTATCTGGACGACAACGATGATAGGTTGTTGGGTGAGAGTAATCGCAGGTCGTAATTTCTGGATTTCTTGCGTAGGACAAGTGATAATCGCCTTCGCCAACATGCCAGTTCTAACAGCTTGTTCGACTACCGCATTAAAATGGTTCCCAGAGAGCCAGTGGATCCTCGTGACTTCAATCGGAGCCGCTGGGAACTTCGTCGGAGTTGGAGTCACTTTCATCGTAATGGCTTTAATCCCTGACATTCCTCGAGTTTTATGGGCACAGGCAATTCTCTCTTCAATTTTTTTCATTTTCAATCTCGTTGTCGGAAAGAAGGAAAAAACAAGTGGAGAGAAGATTGAATTTAAACAAGAACTTGTGAAATCAATGAAAAATTCCACATTAATGGCATTGGTTATCAGTATATCAATTGTTTTATCCGCGAATTATGGAATCACCTCGATTATCGGAATACTTTTAGAGCAACAAGGGTTTGGACTGTTTGAAACTGGACTTATGGGTTTTGTTATCACGATTTCTGGACTTATTGGAGGACTTTTTGCAACTTATCTTGCTGAAGTAAGGAAATCGACGAAGAGTTCTTTTCGGGTTTTTATGGTTTTGTCGATTTTGTCTAGTATCGCTTTTAGTGCTTTGCTTCATGTGCAGTATGTTAATTATTTGGCCTCTGCTGTGTTTGGAGCGAGTATCACTGGAAGTCTTCCTTTGGGCATCAGGGCGTGCATTGAGTTTATGAATGATGTTCATGAAAGTATCCCGACAAACTTGATTTACCTTTTTGGGCAGATTTTTGGAAGTTTCTTGACGTATCCTATTCAGTACTTTTTTTTGGTTTCTGGACAGTCTGGACTTTGGATTGCGTCGCTTTTTATTCTTTTGAGTTACTCATTTTTGCTTATTTTCACCAGGAAGGTCAGGGGAAGTGGGTTTGGCAAGGAAGGGTTCAACTCGCACAATAAGGACTTAGGAAATAATGAAAAAAATTGGGGAAGTCCAAGCATTGGTCAGCAGTTGATGTGATCCTAATGGATAACTAGTTAATACTTAAATAGGCTTCATCGATAAACATGAGAAATTTATCTCACCTAAAAATCTTTCCAAAAAAATTTATACAACTAAACTTTATTCTTTCCTCAATACTTGGAACAATTCACTGTCATTCTTCACATCATTTCTTTTCTTCAACAAGAAAATAATCATTGAAAAACTACAGACAATCAACACACAACCAGCCCACATGCCAGTCAATCCAGTCCAATCTTGCCAGAACTGTATCGGATAAACAAAAACACAAGAAAAGACCTGAGCAATGAAATAAATCAAATTAGTAGGAATACTTTCATTGATTCTCTTCTCACTTTCAATGCAGATCCTGATGCAAAGAGGTAAACTTCCTGTGATACTAGCTCCGAAAACAGCAGCAAGTACAAAACTTGCAAATTTAAACTTAATCAAAGCACTAAAAATTGCACTTGATGTAATTGCAGAAATTAAGATAAAAAATAAAATCTTTTTTACCTGTCCTTGTCCTTCAGCGACGAAACTTGCAGCAAGTCCTCCGAGAAGTCCGGAAATCGCGTAAATGAATCCAACGATGCCTGACTCAGCAGTGCTGAAACCTTGTTGAATTAGTAAAAAACCGATCACTGAGGCTATTGCGTAGTTTGTTGCTAGTCCACATGCTGATAAACTTGCTAATATCATCAGGTCTTTATTTTTTAAACAAATCATCCAGTCATCTTTGAATCTTTGAAAGTTTCGATCGACTTGGATCGGGTCTGACTTGATTATAGAGAAGTTGAATACCCAGAAGAAACTTGCGAATAAGGCCTGGCCCCAAAGGGCCAGGCGGATGTCAGGCCATAAACTCATCAAGAGATAACTGAAGCCGATCCCTACGAAGTTAGCAGATGCGCCCACCGACGTTGCCATCAAAGCCTGTTTAGAAGGAAACCAAATAGAAGCAGTAGTCGAGCAAGCTGTAAGCATAAGCATGCATCCTGAAGCCAAAACCAATTGTCCAGCAAAAGAAATCCAGAAATTCCTTCCTGCCAAGACCCGAACCCAGCACCCAACCAAAGACGTTGCCCAGATCAAGTGAAGCGAGAAATGCAAAGACCTCGCCACCATCCAGTTCGAAGGCAAAGAAAGAGGAACACACGCCAAGAAAAACGAGTAACTATAAAGAGTTAGTTCCCAGTCAGTTATTCCAAAGTAAGACATTCCCACAGATGGAATCGGAATCAATGTCGCCCAAGCCGCTCCACTTAAAAAAGATGAAGCTGAATAAGACGCTAGGATTAACCATTTGCGCATTTTTTATCATGAGAACTGAAAGTTGGATTTTTGATTGCTGCACTATTATTAATTTTAGTAAAGAGCGTAAATTTTTACTATAATTATTTTCCCGCAATGAGGCAGTCTTTAATTTCAGAGCATTTCGCTCAGGTGAAAATTGAAAATGAAGGAAACTTGTTGAAATGTAAAATTGGGGAGACTATCAAACGTTCTTATGGTCACTCAGTTGGATCTCTTCAGAAGTCACTGAATTTTAGTAGAGTTTTAGAGAGTTCTTATTGCTTATCTCAGAAAACTTTGAGGTTAATTCAAAGTTTGGACTGTGAAAATGTTACTAGATTTGATTTAGAAGCTGATTCGATTTTAAATGGAATTTCTGCTCGAGAGAAATACCAAGACCTACTAAAATCTTCAACCAAGTCTTTAACCCTTCCCTACAAATACAAAAAACTTCTAAAATCCTTAAAACTGATAGACCACACAATAAACAACTCACGTCTCTACAAAATTTCTCTAAATTTCCAAAAACTCAAGCAAGTGATCTGGATGACTCACAGTCAAAGTATCGAACTAGACGAAATCCAAAAGATCAATTTCTTGATTCCAAACTTTTTTTCATTATCCTGGTCTAATGAAAGTCTTCAAATCGACCTGCCTGAATCAGGCCATCTTCCAAAGTTTATCATTCACAGCCGGTACTCGAGGCTTAAGCAAGAACTTCTCGAAAGGGTCAAAGTGATTCACTCAGCCTTTTTAAATTCACAGAAAATAAAGTTTGATCCTGATGCATCAAAAACTTGGCATTCAAGTTTTAATCTTCATAATGTTCCTGATGTTCCCTCTGCACCTTTACCTGAGAAAAATGAAACGGAAAATAGAAGTAAAAGTGAAATTGGAAAACAACTTAGGGCTACTAGATTAATTGTTTTGTGCAGAATGATTATTAAAATTTTTAATGATACTCAAACTCCTAGCTTGTTTTTAAAGTCACTTGTTAAAAATATACAGAAGGAAAAATGGAACTTGGAAGACCCGAAAAATATTGAAAATGATTTGAGAGAAATTCAAGAACTTTTTGGATTTTGGATCAGTTTTATTGATACTGAATCTGGGAAAGTTGTTAGGGTTAATAAACAGTCAGAATTTTGTTTCCAATCCGCTCGAGACCAGATAAAATCCCGTTATAAATCCTAATCCCTCCACTAAAATAATAAACTCGAAACTGTTATTCAAACCTCCTAATATTAAATGGTAGAGAGGGCGACAACAATGAAAAAAGTTGGTGAGCTCAACAAGTTATCACGAGAAGCAATCGCGAAGTACCGTTGGAACAAAATAAGAAACTTAAAAAACCTAGAGTTCATAATCGACGTGGCGCATCAAGCTGCTGAAGAGCGAAACATCTCTCGTTTCAATTCAAACTTTTTTTCTCAAATAAACCAAAACGACGAGTTGCAGCTTCCATGGTACATAATAACTCCAGACAGTAAGATAAAGGCGATATTTGACCTTCTGGTATCTTTACTTTACCTTTATTTCGCCTTCGTGATCCCTTTTCGAATCGGTTTTTACTCAAAAGATGCGAACGAGAAGATCATTCCGCATGAGATCTTTTTCGACGCGATTTTATTATTAGATATAATCCTTACATTCTTTTGTGCTTACTACGAGAACTCAGTGCTTATTTATTCCTTGAAGCAAATTGCGAAGAAGTTCCTTTTAAATCGTTTTTTATTGGACTTCATCGCGATTTTTCCTTTTTACCTCCTGAATGAGAACTTGTACTGGTTAAAGATTTCTCGAGTTTTAAGAGTCAATCTTTTTTTAAGGTGGATTGAAAACTCAGCCTTGACGAAGAACTTTATAAACGACACCCTTTTAAAGGACCAGTACACGAAAGACCTGTTTTTCAAGTTGCTTTATTTTGTGCAAGCCGTGCTTATCACCTGTCATTGCATTGCTTGCATCTGGTACTACATCACCACCCTTGACTTTGACGAGCCTGAAAAGACTTGGCTGCTCGGCGTTGAATATGAAACTACTGATGTTTATGTCAGGGCACTTTATTGGACTGCTGTTACTTTTTCTAGTGTCGGATATGGAGACATCACTCCTAAGAATAATGGAGAGTATATCTATGCGATGATTATTGAATTTGTAGGAATCATGTTTTTTGCTTACTTGATGGGAAATGTCTCGAATTATTTGTCTAACTTTCAGTTGTCTGATGAAACTGCGAATGAACGTGAAAGAGATTTGGAAAAATGGCTTCTTATGCTTGATGGGTTTAGACATGATAAGACTATGCCGGTTACTCTTACTAATAAGATTCGCGAGTTCTTTCATGGATGCTGGTCTAAGGATAACTCTTATATTTGTTCTAATGATTTTATGTTAAAACTACCTTATTCGTTGAGAGAAGAACTGAAAAAGTTCCTGTTTTCTGATATTGTTGAAAAGTTTGCGATTTTCTTTGAAGGTATGTCGAAACATCTGAAGTACTCGTTGGCTAGCATCATGAAACATAAGGAAATGAAAAGTTTCGAACCTATTATTCATAAAGGGCAAAAGTCTGTCAATATCTTTTTCATTAATTCAGGAAGTGTCATGGTTGGTAAAAGAGAAATCGGCTTCGTGACCCAATTGCTCAGTGGAAGTTACTTCGGAGAGTACAGTTTATTCAAAGTTCCCTACGACTTCGACTTCACATCTCAAGGGATCACCAGCATCTTCTTCCTATCAATCAGCGAGTTCAAGACCTGGATCCGTAAATGCGAGTTCAGATATTATGACTTTGCTTTGCTTTCATTCAAAAGAAATCTTTACTTTCATAAAGAATTCAATAAAACTTACCATCAACCTGTGAATGGAACTAATGAAAATGATGAAATTGTTGTGGAAGAAGAGGTCTTTAGTGATAGTTTAACTACTGAGGAAGAGGAAGAGTTTCATGTTTTACTTGAAAGAATTAAAGAACCTGAACCCACTGGATGCACCCCAGAAGAAAAGGAGATGCTCTTGATGAAGATTAAAAGTCAGGCCAAGGAGATTGAAAAGTTGCAGAAGATGTATGAAACGGATATCAAGAAAATTGTTGAGGCTATTGATTTGATGACTAATGGCAAGGATCAGAATGCTTATGAACTCCTGACTGAAATTTGATAGGATTAGATAAGATTATTACTGGAAATAAGAGACTTTTAAGTGCCTTAAGACACTCAGTGATTATAAAGTGGTTCTATTAAATTTTCTTAGAAAATCTTAAAAGAGTCTTAAAAATTCTTTGATTTTTTGATTGTATAACAGTAAAAACTGCCTTTCGATTAATCTACTCTTAACTCATCAAGACCCTGTTTCTAAAAAAAGAAAATTTCCTGAGCCATATGAATAAATTTTTAATAATTTATTAATCATCATTCCTTAAAACCTCAAACCCTGGAGATTTCAAGCAGATCAATGAATAAAAAATGAAAAAATGCTGGTCAAAATGTTTTCCAGGTTCCCGCAAAGAAAATCAATACAGCCTAAAGACCTGTTCAAACATCGATAGCGAGTCAGTCGAAGCAAGTCCAAAGCTTTCTCAACTAGTAAGCATTCCTCTATCAACCTCTTCCAGGTCCCTATTACTAAAAGTTCTCGAGTCCTCCTGCCTCTTCCGAGGTATGCCAATGGAAACCTACAATGACCTGGTAAAACAATTCAAGCTACTAATAATAGAAAAAGACAAAGACATCCAAAAGCAAGACGCTTCACTCGGAGCCTTATTTATAATCAGCTCTGGGCAAGCTTCTTTTGTTTATAACGGTAAAATAGTCGGTCCATGTTCAAGGACCTCTTTCATATCAGAACTCGACTTCTTGCTAAACTGCAAAAGACCTCTGGGGATTAAAACAATCACTCGATGCACACTTTGGACCATCGACCGAAGTGTCTGCTCAACACTTTTCCTTTCACTTAAAAATCAACATCTGGAAAAACTGAAAAAAGCTCTGGTAAAGTCTGAACTTTTTTCAGGTTTCTCTGATTTTTTAAAGGTCGAGTTGATAAAAATCGCATTTCCGGTATTTTACCAGGAAAATGATGTGATTTTAAAGGAAAATCAAGAAAATCTTTATGTTTTTGTAGTGGTTCAAGGAACTGTACTTGTTGATCATGGAAAAATAGAACAGGTTTTAAATGAAGGACAAGTTTTTGGAAATTTCTCTTTTTTTATGATGAACTCTGCAAGTCCTCGTGTTCAAGCCGTGAGTCAAGTCGGAGCTTTTGTGATGAGACTTGAAATGATGATAGACGTTCTTGGAAAGGACTTTCAAGAAAAATTTTTGAGAAGACTTGTCTTTAACACCCTGACATCTGATGAATACACTCAAGAAATGCCTGAACACATTCTTAAAAAACTTGTTGATAGCTTTAAATTTGTCAATATTCCACAAGGAAAATGTGCTATTAATGGCAATAAAGCTTTAGGAAAAAAGATTTTGATTCTTTTACATGGAATAATTTCCGCATCTCAGAAAACTTTTCAAGCTCCTCAACTTTTCGGTTTTTTCAACAAAAATTATTTAACTGTTGGAAACCAAAAGTTTTTTTGTGTTACAGATTCACTTTTCGCTGAACTTTCAACAAGTGAACTAGAAAAACTTGTAAAAAGTTCTTATGAAGAATACGTAAATGAAATCGCATTACAAGTCGAGTTATCAAAAATCCCTTTTCTCAGCTGTTTTAATAAAAAGTACTTAAACGACCTAATAAAAAGAGCATCTCTAAAAAAATACGAAAAAAACTCTTTTATTTTTAAAGAAGGTGATCAGGCAACTTCCCTCTTCTGCATAACTCAAGGCTCAGTCGGTCTTTACGAAAAAGAAGAATTTCTTTTTCGCTTCGACACAGGCTGCATCTTCGGCGAGACCTGCTTAAAAAGCGTGATTCGTGAAAATTCCTCAAAAGCTTTAACAATAGTAGTTTGTTACGAGTTCCCAAAAATCCACATTCTTCAGTCCATAAACGAAAAAGTTCTAAAATACGTTGACAGGAGTCTTTATTACTACAGACCATTAGAAATTGATGACTTGATCCTGCAGTCGCCTTTAGCGACTGCCAAAAGCCGTGATTACTGCATCGGGACAAGTGCAGATGGAAAAAATCGTTACTTTTTAGAAGTAGTCAACAAGAAAGGGGTTCGGGACAACGAGTCTTTTTTTCTTATCGTTGAGCAAAAATGCGCTTTGGCTCAAATGACCCACTCGGGACTTCTGCGTTTTTTGAGAACTGTTTCAAGTCCAGTGCAGGTGATTTTCGTTTATGAGTACCTCGAATTCGTTACTTTGGACTGGTTTAAAACTCAGATAAATCCAATGCAGGCAAAATTTATCATCGCGAGTCTTGCTGGGGTGTTAAGTTACTTGCATGGAAAAAATATTATGCATCGGAATGTTCAACCTGGAAACGTCGCTTTTGATGTTAAAGGATTCGTTAAACTTGTTGGGTTCAAATTTTGCAAACAGTGTAAGGGAAGGTCTTTTACTATTTTAGATACTTGCCCGGCGTATAAGGCGAAAGAGACTTTAATGGGAAATGGATATCTTCAGGCTTCTGAAGCTTGGAGTGTTGGGGTCTTGCTGTTTGAGTTGTTGACAGGAAAATTGCCTTTTGATATTGAAAATAGTGATAGTGTTGTTGTTATGACTGAGAAGGTGTTGAATAACTCGTTGAAGATTCCGGATAATGTTGAGGAATGTGATAAAGAGTTGATTTTAAAACTTTTAGATGAAAACTACAAGAAAAGGATTACTTTAAGTCAAGTTGCTTCTTCGGAATGGGTAAAGCCTTACTTTTTGAAGGAAGTTAATTTGCAGATGGTTGAATCGCCTTTAGTTGGATTGGTTGGAACTGGGAAACCTTTTGTTAATTGTGAAAGGTACTCGTGGAGGAGGTTGACGAGAAGGGAAACGACTGGGACTAAGGTCAGTGATTTTATTGATGAACTTGAATGGGATACTTATTTCTGAGTAGGCGTTGTAAATGAGTTAATATTTTACTTCTTATCCTAAAAAATAATACTTAAAAGTTCCTGAAATATTTTTGAGTAATGATTGAAATCATTTAAATCTTCAAAACAACTAAAACTAACCTCATCCAAACCAACCAAATCTCAAAAAAACTAAAAAATCCTTCCAAACTCCCTAAAAATAAAAATCATCTTCTCCATAAACTTTAATTCTTATAATCAAAATGCAAAACTCAAAACCCAGCAAAAAAATTATTTCAAACTACCGAATCCGTACACCAACAAACACTCGTAGTCCCGGCACATCGCGAAGTCCTATTTTCTTATCGAGCAAAAGAGATATCTCTCCTACAAACCTGAGCTGTTACGAGCGACTTCAAAGGTCTCCTCTTACAAAAACGCCGAGAGGTGGAGTCCCAGTGACCCTTGTGCAAATCTCTAAAAAGTCTAAACTTTTAGAGTCCCTTCGAAGTCGAAAAGACTTTTCCGAGGTTCGACCGTCTCCTCTTCTTGCTCATTCCGTGCTAAAGCTTTACTTTTTGCCTTTTTTCCAAGAACAGCATAAACTAGACACCGACAAACTCAGGTACTTCAGCTATGGAAGCAGTAAAAAAAACCCGAAGCAACTTTACCAGCCTCTTAGTGAAATTCTTGCAAAAATTCTAAAAAAGACTCAAAATGAGTTGGAATCATTGAAATTAAAACATGAAAAAGTTATATCGTCAGTTGATTCCTTGAAAAAAGAACTTGGGGATTATAAGGACAAGGTGCAAAGATTTCAAGTTAACACCCTGGCTTTCGCTGAGATTATTCATCATTTGAAGTCAAGGATTCCACTTTACAAAAACCTTTTAAGGTTGAAAAAGGCTTCAGGAGGGCAGGTTTTAGTTTCAGGGATTTCGAGTCATTCGG
Source organism: Stentor roeselii (assembly GCA_006503475.1). Lineage (NCBI taxonomy): Eukaryota > Ciliophora > Heterotrichea > Heterotrichida > Stentoridae > Stentor > Stentor roeselii. The sequence goes on along the minus strand of RSEH01000018.1, from coordinate 106,301 downwards.
AAAAGTTGGAGTTCTTTCGAGTCAGTACTGAAAATTTGATTCTGCAAAAGACTTACTCTCTTGAAAAGCAGAATAATGAGAAATTGAACTCACTTGCTACTCAGGCTTCTTTTTATTATAACGAGTTTTATATGATTAATCAGATCTCTGGAGAGGCTTTAAGAGGAGCTTTTTATTCGCTTAGTACTCTGAAATCGTCTGAAGATACTGAGATAAAAATTTTAAGAATTTTTAAACAACTTTCTAAGAGTTTTCAAGAAAAGGTGGAAAAAAATGAATCAAGTTTTGGAGTTTTTTCTGTTGTTTTTTCGGATAAGGAAAGATTTATTAAGAAATCGGGTTTTGTTTTGAAAAATCGGAAAGAGGTGTTTAAGGATATTCGATCTGTCAAGACAGCGGTTTTGTCTTATATTGATAATCTTGGAGCTATTATAAAAGTTAATAGTGTTCATAAGGAAAAGATTAGAGAGGAACTTGAGGAAAGGGAAAAAGAATTTGAAAAATTTATTGATGATTATAGGATGACTCAAGGTATACTTACTGAGTATCAAAGAACTAACCGAAAGTATCAAGAACTGATATGCAAAAGATGCAACAAAGAATTCATTGAAGAAAACAATTTTAACTGGAGCTGCACTTCACATACTTCAGAGTTCTCAGGAGAGATGTACTGGTGCTGTGGAGCCAAGTCCAAACAATCAACAGGCTGTCAAAAACGTAAACATGAAGCAAAAACCGAAGAAGAAGAAGCAGAAGTTCTTAAAAATGAAGAAGCTGTTGAAGTCTGGTTTTGCGCTTGTTGTCGGAAAGGTGGACATTCAGCGAAAGACTGTCCTTCAGATCCCAATCGCCTTACAAGAAAGTTTGAATCGAAGGCTTTAAAGAGACGAAAAATGTCTGCAGTAAATCAATCTATGGCAAATTTGGTAGTTCGAAGTAGTTCTGAGAGTCCAGGGTTTAACAGTAGTAGAAAGGCCTCGGTCATCTCTAAACAAAAAGACGCTTTTCTCGACATAGAACTTGCCAAAGCAGCATCAAGAACAGTAACTCCAGAAGTAAGCTTAAGTCGAACCTCATCCGGTTTTTTTTCCGCTACCAGAAGTATCGGATCAATAAAAGGATCACTATTAACACATTCAACACAAAGATATTAAATAATTCACTATTTAAAAGGGCGTTTTCTCATGGCACTAGTTGACCCAACACGAGAGTTCCTTTCTCTCAAAGGTGTTTTCGTCGTTAAAACCTTTTTCGGGTTATTCTTCGAGCATATCGACTGAATACTGATGTCTAAAAGCTTAGGTGATAATAAAAAAGTAGATAAAGTTGATGGAGGTTCTTTCGAGCCTGTCGGTCTTGCTTCCACCCAATAATCTACTCGTTTTGATAAAGCCACTTCAGAACCATTATAGAAATACAAGTCTCCTACTTTCAATATCGAGTTCTCCAACTTTAAACTTCTAAATGTTTCATCTATTAAAGTGTCCAGGTCTGGACCTTGTGTCTCTTGTTTTGACTTCTCAGTTGACAGGCGCTCTTGAAGGATCTGCTCGTTTAGTCGGTTGTTGTAAATTTTTTCTTCTTGAAGCTTTTCGAGAAGTTTTACGGATTTTTCGTGTTCTTCGAAGATTGTTGAGGTTGAATCTTTTAGGGTTTTTTCGAGATGATTGATTTCTTCTTGTTGTTTTTGATAGGTTTCTGATAATTTATTGATTTCTTCTTGCTTTATAAGGAGTTTTTGGTTTAAATTTGAGATTTCTAATGAAAGTTCTGAATTTTTTTCTATTGTTTTTTGGGTTTTTTCGGAAAGTTCCGAGATTTCTTGGTGGGTTACAGCTTTTTCATGAAGGGTTCTTTCGAGTTCTTGTTTTAAGATTTGAACTTCAATGGCAGTTTTTTCCTCCGAATTTTGAAATTTCTGTATATCCAATTGCAAATCCTGAATAAGAGCATGACTGCGCAAAAGTTCCTGTTCCGCTTTAATAAGTCTATTTTCCGAGTTGATTTTATGTTGATCTTCAGTTTCACGCCATTCTTTTCCAATCTGCAAAAGCATTTCCTGAAGTTCCTGCCTTCTCTTATCCTCTTGTCCGATCTGAGCCTTAAGTTGTGAGACCTGTTGCCTAAGTACTTCAGTTTCATCATTAGAAACAACAGTTTTCAAGCAAGCCAATTTTTCTTCAACATGTCTTTTATCCTCTAAAAGTCTATCAAGATATCCCTGCAACTTAAGTGTTTGATTAATATTTTCAGCAATTTCAATATCTTTCTGTTCTAAAAGCTTGAGCATTGACTTTTCCCTACTTTGAGCCATATGAACAAATTGACTATATTCCTTAAGAGTTTCTTGCAGTTTAACTTCAGAGTTTTCACGATTTTTTGTCTCACATTCGAGTTTTTGTTTCGTTGACTGAAGCTCGAGACTCATTTCTTGAATAGAAAAAGTTTGCATTTTTAGCTGAAGTCTTAGTCTTGGAAATTCAACTTCTTCTTCTTGGCCCATTATTGAAGTGTCTTCTTGGCTTAGATCACAGGACTGGTCGTTAAGTTCGAATTGGATCAGAAGGCGAGATTTTAAGTCGATGTCGGAACTTTCACTTAACAGGTCAATCCAAAGATCTTCACTTTTCAGGGTGTTAAGAGCGAATGTCGCTGAACAGAGCACTTGACTCCCTTCTGACATTGGCTTGATTTGAAGTTTTACTTCGCCGTCTGCGGGGAGGATTATCGGGTTTTCACTTGGGATCTGGGTGATTATGTCTTGTAATATGTTGTTGTGGTGAAGGAAGACTCCTAGTTCGCTGGTCTTGTAAGGAAGTCCTTCTAGTTCGATAATTTTTAAGAGTGACATTTAAATTTCTTATTTGAATTTATGAAAATGGATCTGGTATGAAGTCGAACTGGGTGTTAGGGTGTTAGGGTGTTAAGGTTGAAAGAGGGATTGGGTTTAGAGGGATGGCTTTTGGAAGTGAATGTTAAAATAGAGGTTTAGGGATTTCTTATCTAAACTAACTAGTTTTATCCTTGTTTGCTTCTAGATATCCACAGGCTTTGTAGTCGCAGTATGGAGCGTTTGATGTCTTTTTGCAGAGACATAATGCAACTTCTTTCACTTCTTGCTGGATGATAAAACTCAATGGTTTGAATGATGACTGCATATGAGATGAATCGCAAAATGGCTGCTTTTTACTCATTCCGCAGGCACACCAAAAGTATTTTTTATCTCCTACTTTAGGATTTTTGAATATAAAAGGCATTTTCGCTGGAGAAACTGGCTCTGGGTTTTCTTTGTAGTCTTCTACTTTAAGAAAATCTTGTTTATGAGTTTTATTTGGTATTTTGTAAATTTTGAATCGTTTCCGTTCTTGTATTAGCTTAAGATCTGTGAAAAATCTTCTAAGCATTACAATTATTAACCCATATACTAATGAATAAAATAAAGCTTAATACCTCAAGACATATACTTATAAAATTTCGCTTCAAACTAAAATATTTTCTATTATTATAAGACCAGGAGCACTGAAAACAACAAAAAGTTCCAAATACTGAAACCGTGATAAAATCTCAACATCTGCAAAGAATCCTAATCTTTATCTTATAAATTAGAGATTTTATCTTTAACTATTCCATGAATAAAAAGGCTTATTTGGCAAAAATGATATCTTCGGTGTAGGATAATCCATTGAATCAAAGTGAACAAAACAGGGTTCAGGTAGCCAATTCTTACACATCACATCCTCCTCATCTGAAGAATTGGTATTTAAAGGTCTAGAGTTACTGTTTTGAAGTATCTTTTGAATGAACCCATCATGTTTAAAAGAAGGTAAAACCCCAGGTTTATAATAAACAGTATTCAGAAAGTCCCTCCGATCAGTAGTATCATATTGTTCAGTTTCGCACGTTTTGGTGAAGTCACTTCCGCTATTATTCCTAGAGTTTTTCATAATATTACATAGAACAATTTTAAACTATCCATACTATCCTAATCCCAAATAAACTCAATATTTAATCATTTTCATTTTATATCTATTCACTTTTCCGCTGTAATCAGAAAAACTTCAAATATCAAACAAATTCCTTGACTTAATAAAAAATCGATTTTTTTTTCAATGTTTTCCAAAACTTCTTGTTTTTTTTTCACTTTTTCAAGTTGCTTGATTTCTTTTATTGGAGATAAAAAATCGCAGGCTTCTGAACCGGACTTCAGGTTCAACCCGATTGATGTTGTTGATGTTTGAATTTTTTGAAATTGTGAGGATTCTAGGAAATGATGGAAACTTGCAGGCTTTTGTGATTTGCTTCCAATTTTTGATTCTCGTAGAGAGGTTTTCATTATTTTAATGATGTCATTTGGACTTTTGTGTAATGGGTAGGTGATCATGATTTTTCCTCCTTGTTTTAAGACTCGAAATGCTTCTTGTATCAGTTTTTCAGGGCGCTTGACGTTGTTGATTATGAGATTACCGAAGTAAAAATCAAAAAACTATCTGCGAACGGTAGCGAAAGACAATCGCCCTGCTGAAAAACACAACTCTTTAAATTTCTCATACAAGCTCTTGCAATCATCGAAGGTGACAAGTCAATTCCATAAACCTCCAAAAGTCTTTCATCTAAAATTTCAGAAACACATCCATTTCCACATCCAGCATCAAGAACCCTACCACGCTGATAGACCCGAGCCAATCCAAGTACAGTCCTGGCCAAAACAATGCTATACTTTTCAAAAGTCTCTTGATAAGCATTGACAAAGTTTTGATAAATCATAAAAATATTATCTAATCATAAAAAATCCAAAATCACAACTTTTTAAACCTCAAAAAAAAAAATCCCTCAAAAAAAAATCGAACATTCCAAAACCATAACCAAAAAAAAATACATAAAAAATTCTTCTCTCTTAAAAACTTGTTGAAAAATGGGAGGACACAAAAGCAAACACATTTACTCAACAGAAGTAGAAAACTCAGAAACCGAAGACTTTTCCAGTATTTTCAAAAGTCCTCAAGAAATCCCTCAAATAACGCATGAAACTCTTTACTCTCTAATAAAGTAAAAATCACTCAGGTCCGTCTCTGAAGAAATCCCAACAAAAAAAATAATGAGCAAGACACATTATTTAAACGAAGGACACAGATGGCTTACTTTTCGCTCAGTGATGAAAAAAGTAGAGAAATGTTCATCTTTCCTCATGAGTCAAAGATTGAAACCTAACAGTCAAGGTTTAGTCCTTTGTGGAATTCTTTCTAAAAACAAGCCAGAATGGCTTATATTTGACATCGCGTGCTCGAAACTAGGAATCACTTCAGTCGGCTTGGTTGAAAACAGTTCTTCTGACAACTTAGCTGAGATGATTCGAAGACTTGAAGTAGAATTTATCTGCTGTGATCGAGCAAATCTTTTAAAGTTACTAACTTTAAACAAAGAAAGAAAAACTCATCTTTCTCAAGTCTTTTTAATGCAAAAGCCTGACTTTCAAGAACTTCATCAAGCTGAGCAGGCAAAGGTGAAATTAGACTACTACTGCAGCAAGAGTCACAGAAAGGAAAACTCGAATAGGTACTCCGAAGTGTTTACCTTGTCATTGACCAGTGGTGTGACGGGTGATATAAAAATCTGCATCATTTCAAATAAGAGTTTTCTTTCTTCTATTCTTGGAGCGGATATTCCTGGGTTAAACCTGGCAACTCGAGATATTTACTTGTCATATGTTCCTCTCGCCTTAATGTGGGAACGTGCAATTTTATATAAAATTCTCGTCTCAGGAGCTTCAATCGCTTTCACAGATATAAATTCAATCGAGTTCATCGACGATATCAAGTCCTTTAAACCAACTCTCACTCTAGGCATTTCCAAGCTTCTTGAAAAAATCTACGACGGGGTCCAAGAAAAGTTATTAAAAAATTCTAAAACTTCAAAAGCTCTATTTAATAAAGCTCTTCAGTCAAAGAGAAGTTCTTATCAAAAGTCAGGAAATTTGAAAAGTATGGTTTATGATAAACTGGTCTTTAAAAAAGTGCGTCAGACACTTGGAGGGAAAATGAGACTCATGATATCTGGATCGACTTTATATCGAAAAGACGTCATCGAGTACCTTAGACTCGTCTTGTCTTGCGAGATTCTTCAAGGGTATGGATCGATTGAAACTCTTGTCACTTGCATGTGCTCTGAACCTGGAGATAACTCGGCCTTTCACTTAGGAGGACCTCTTGCAGGGTATTCTTTTAAATTGAGAAAAATCAAGGAATTTGAAATTTTAGGATTGGAAGGCAAGGTCTATGGAGAACTTTATGTGAAAAGTCAGAAACTCTTTTCAGGGTATTATAAAGAATTGAGACCTGTTGATTTTGATGGATGGTATGCGACTGGAGATGTTTTTCTTTTGAATAAATCGAATCTTTCATTTACCTTTATTGATTGCTTGCATTCTTTGTTCATTTTAAACAATCAGAAAGCGATTTCTATTCAAAAGATTGAATTGGTTTGTAGAGATAGCAGATTTGTAGAGTCTATCTTCGCTACTATCAGAGAGGACTTAGTCGTTGCAGTCATAGTACCGAATGAGCGACTGTTAAGAGAAAAACTCGCTCCATTCGATGTCGCATTTCAAGAACTCTGCCAGTCGCCTTCAGTGATTTCAGCAGTTTTTTCCGATATCAACGAAAAAATGATCCTGGCAGGTTTAACAGAAATCGAAAAAGTAAAAGCGATTCATTTGGAGGCAGAATCTTGGATTTCAGAAGAAATGATTTCTCCTACTTTAAAGCTAAGAAGAAAAAACCTGGAAAATCGATACACTGGTATAATTGAAAGTTTGATAAAGAAAGTTCGGAAATTTGATTAAAATAATAATTTAAGTAGAATATGGATCCTGGATTGAATGCTTTTCAGTTCTACTCATCAATGTTTCCTAATATTTCAGAAAATCGCCTGATTGAGTTACTTGGATCAACGATGAACAAGTCGACTGATGAGGTTTTAATGATCTTGGAAAATGAGAATAGTTTCAATTTAGCTCAGAATAACTTTAATAGACAACAGCTTAAAATCGTCATTCCGCAACTTGATTATGAACCTGTTGAGAAATTTACACATCCCTGTAAAAAAATGAACTGTAAAAGACAAGGGTGTTTTTATTATCATTGTCCTAAGGAAAGAAGAAGAGCTTTTGATAAGTGTCTTTATATTTATGAATCTAAACCTTGTTTCAATGTTTTCACTCACAATAATGAATGGCTTGATCCGAATGTTTGTTCTAAGGGCAATGGATGCGGGTTTTGCCATACTGAAAATGAATTGAAATATTATGTGAATCCTAAAATGCCTGTCATGGTTTCTATTAAAAAAGACCTCAAGTTACCGACACCTGGGGATCCGAAATATGAGAGAAAAATTGATGCTAGCCTTATTAGGGATAAGGATCTTATGGTCTTACATGAAAGGACTCAAAAATTACTTAAAGAAATCAGTGCTAAGGATAAAGATAAGGATATTAAAGCTGGACAGATTCCGAAACTTAATCAAAGTATTGAGGAATATAAAAAATATATAAGATGTGTTTCTTGTCAGGAGGGTGAGATGTTATTTATAAACATCCCTTGCTCACACACAGTATGCGAAAGATGCAAAAACGACGACATCTGCCCCAAATGCGGAAGCAACGCAACAGTTTTCCAAGTTCACTTAGGAAAGCCCTGAAAATCTAAAACCTAACCCCTACTTCCTAAACTTCCATCTCATTATCAATAAATGGCTCTGTTAAGTAGAATTGAAACAAAGATCCTTCTTCTAATTATCATTGTATCTTTTCTAAGCATCCTACCCCTTCTCTTTTATCACTACTCATCTGAACTAAATCAAACCTTCCTCATTCTTTCCCCCGATTCAAGTTCTTCCCAAAAGTCCCAAAAACTAATAACCGCAGAAGACTTGAACTCAACATGGAAACTCTCTTCTCAACGATTTAACCCTTCATCAAACCCAAACGAAACTTTTTCAGAAAATGCTGAAAACACACTCCTTACAACTGCAAAACTTGAAAAAGATCGAAAAATCAATCCTTCAATAAAATGCTCTCCAAAATCAACAGGTTACAGTGATGAGCAAGCATCAATTTACTTCCCTCAAAAGTCCTTCACTCGCTGTAAGGATTCGACGAAGGTAGAAGTAGTGAAATCAGTCGAAAACAACACAATTTCTATTGAATGTCCAAGTTCCTCAGGTATGTATTTTACGAGTCTTCCTTCAGATAAAGAACGTTTCGGTCGAGTTGAGTACAAAGCGAACTGGGCAGGTTTTCAAGGAATTAAAAGAGTTGAAATGTCAGACCGCGAGTTTTTGATGGTCAAATGTTCAAACATGTTAAAAGCGGCTTACGTTCGAAACCATTTCAACAGTGAAGCCGCGAATCGTGCGAAGTCAATCACGTCTTCTTTGATTAAGTCACTTGGACTTTCTTCATTCACTCCTTTTAACTTGCATATGATTATCTTAGATTCGATGTCGAGGAGTCACTTTTACAGGAATTTGAAAACAACGATAAATTACTTGAATAATCAACTGGTCAACTCGAAAGATTACGTCGTTTATGATTTTCTTAATAATAACGCTCATGGAGAAAATACGCGGCCTAATCTTGTCAGTCTTTTACTTGGGAAAAATTTTCAAGAGCATGTTGCGGAGATTAAAGGATTTAATAACAATGAAGATGCTTTTGATACTAAGTATCAGGCTATTCAAAATACGTCTTTGTGGAAACATTATGAAAGGATGGGATTTGTTACTCTTTTTGAATATGATACTGTTTGGAACTTCTTTTGTGATGATATTGGAAGAAAAGTTTATACTGATGCTAAACTTTTGAACTTTTGGAATGCTGCGAAGAATGTTTTTGCTTATACGGATTTTGTACAAAAACCGAGATGCTTTGGAAATAAAAATGGACATTGGTTCTTGTTTGAGTATTTGAGAAGTTTTGTAAGGAATTATAAGGGTATCAATAAATTCACATATATGCACACCTCAATAGCTCATGAAAACACAGGAACAATAGTTAAAACTCTTGATGATGACTTAAAAGAAGGTCTAGAATGGTTAATCAATTCCTACAAAGAAACCAAAGAAGATTTTTTGATAGTCCTTGCAGGTGACCACGGCCGAAGAGTGATGGAATGGGACAGATCAATCGAAGGTTTCTACGAAAACAAGCACCCATTCCATTTAATCATCACAAAACAATCACTAATCCAACAACTTGGCAAAAACACTCATTCTATTCTAACCCACAACACAGAAAGACTAATAAGTCGATTTGACTGGTATTTATCTTTCCTTCATTTAGCAACTTTTCCATATGGCAGCATGGATCCTTCATCTCAAATTTACCAGTCATTAAAATCTTCTTTACCTGTTTCAACAGCTGTTTCACTTTTTTTAGAAGAAATTCCTGATGATCGAACTTGCAATGATATGAAAATTCAAAACTTGTATTGCCTTTGCAGAGACTTCGAAGAAATTGATAAAGATTCAACTTTTGTCATCAATGTTTTGGAAAAAATGGCGATGAACGTCTTTGAAAAAATCAACACATTTAGAAATAGTAAAGAATGTCAGACAATTAGTTTTGGAAAGACTTTGAAAGTTGAGGAGTTTGTAATGAAGAGAGAAGAGGATGGCGGGAATACTTTATTTAGGATGAATGTTGATGTTAGTGAAAAAAGTACGGCTGTGATTGAGATATCGTTTTATGCTGCTCAGGCTAGTGAGTATAAAAGGCTCAAGATTAATTTGGATGGAAAGATTCAGAGAACTATCTTTGAGGAGTACCTAAGGGGGTATCAAATTTATGTTGAAAGATATCGAAGAATAGATATGAATCAATGTCCGGTACAGACTGGGCAAGAAAAAGTTTGCATATGTTGAATTAACTTAAAATTACTCATTTAATATGATGATTAAGTCAAATTAATTGGTATGTTATCTTTCAATTAGATTCTTTCATAATCATGTAAAAATCTAAGCATATTTATCTCAGAGTATTCATCGCCAGTATTAAAAGTCTACTTTTTAATCTTTTTATAAATGCCAGACTTTATCTTCTTGATCATAGTTATTGCTTTGCCACTACTATTAGTCTATTACTTGTTCTTTGTACGTGATCCCTATTCATCCTTGCCAGAATTCAATTTACAAGAACTCGCCAAATTCAATGGTTCCTCTGGAAAAACCTATGTTGGGGTCGATACTCTTGTCTTTGATGTCTCTTCAAGTGATTTTTACAAACCTAATGGAAGCTACTCAGTCTTCGCAGGAAAAGACGCGACAGTCGCACTTGCAAGAATGAGTCTTAATGAATGCGACCTCAACAAAGAAGACATTTTGACAGCAAAAGAACAGGAAACATTGAAAGAATGGAAGAATTTTTACAAAATCAAGAAAAATTATCCTGTTGTTGGGAGATTAGTTAAAAAAACCAAATATTCTTAAGTTCCTCGTTTTTTTGGAAGGTCTTGGAACTCGAAGACTAGCTTGTGTCTGTCTTGTTCGGATTTGGCTCCGTATAAGGTTTTTTTTATTTCGATACCTTGTTTCGACTCTAAATGTCTTCGGCCTTGTCGGTGTTTGTTCCAGATTTTAGAGACTGATTGAGAAAAATCTACTTTTATCCGTTTTCTGTCAACCAGGACACCATCCATTTTAAGTACCGCTTCTTCGCAGTCCCTAACATTCTGAAACTCAATAAAAGCATACTGCAAGCTCTGTCCAGTCTTAAAGTCTCGAATGACCTGACAAGAGTTGATAGGTCCAAACCTTGAAAACAACAAAAACAAGTCCTGATCATTAGTGACAGGGTGCAACTTGCAAACAAAAGCCACATTTTCAGGTGGTTTGACATCAGCATCAGGAATGTCTCCAATCAATTCTAAAGTAACAGCCCTGATCTTTGCTTCATGTTCTTTAATCTTTTCCTGAACCATTTCTTCAGTGACCTGGTCGTCGATCTGTTCGTCGTCTAAGAGCCTTTCACTTTCTCTGAGAACCTCAGGCGAAGGAGGAACAACCAAGCCAGGTAAGTCTTCGAAAGGGTCATCAAGTATATAAGTGTGTTTAATGCGGATGTCTCGGTAAGGCCGTCCTGAAGAGTCACAAATAGCTGAATTGATTGAAGTTAATATATGAAGACCTTCCTCAACAATCCCAAATATTGAGTGTTTCTTGTTCAGAGAGTCAAGAGAATGAGAAAGCGTGATGAAAAACTATTTGAAAAGTACACTTGAAGCATTCATATCTGGACCTCGGTTAGACATTGAAACTATTCCAGGTCTATCATGACGCAACTCGCTCGAAAGTTCATCTTCAAAGAAATTCTGATCAGGACCTTCAAGAAGACTATCTATAAAATACCCAAATATCGAAACATCACGACCAGGAGGCACGATTGATACAACAAAGTCTTTTTGAATAGGAGAAAACAACGAGTTGTTATAATGTTTTATCTTGCAGAGCTTTAAAAAGTTCTTGCATGTTTTAGGACTATGGCTTGTGTAGAGGTCTATAACTATATCACCTAAAGAAGTTTGTAAAAGTACTGCCATAATATTTCTTAGTAAAATTATTCTGTTAAAGAAAAAGACTGATTTCATTCAATAAAATTCTGATTTTCTCCAATAAAATTCTGATTTTCTTCAATAAAATTCTGATTTTCTTCAATAAAATTCTGATTTTCTTCTACAAAAAATTCTGATTTTCTTCTATAAATACTCAATCCTCTCAAATAATCCTTAAAAAAACATTAAACCCCAAATCCATCCAGCCAAAACTCACTCATTATTTCCAATCTAATAAAATGGGCCAATTCTTCTCAAAAGCTCCAGTATCCTCCTCCTTCCTTCTCGGTTACTCGCTAGGTTTCCCTCTAATCTACTTCTCTCCAGATTCTCTATTCCAAGACCTCCGATCAAAATTATTCCGTCCATTCGAAAAGGTCGACCTAAAAATAAACCCATCAAAACAAAGTATAAAATTCAGCCAGGAAAAAATAATCGACCACCTAATAAAACTTTCCCAAGACGACACAGACGACGAGAAGATCGAAATGCGTTTATCCGTGATTCAAAGAACTCACGAGTTAGCTGATCGAGAAGAAGAATGGGTGAAAAATCGACAACTTTTCGGACCTGAATCAACTGAAATCGAAAATCTTAAAAACGAATTCGAAGCAGTGAAGCGTTTAAGCGCTAAGAATGAAAAAGTTTAATTCACTTATAAATGGAAACCCAGAATATCTTTAAAGTTTCAAAAAGAGTCCTGTGCATGCAACTGAGATACTGGCTTTATTTAACACTTTTCTTTCAGTATGTTTTAATTGTTTTTCTTTTCGGATGTGTTGGGACGAGAAGGTGGGTCAGGAAAGGACAGGACGAGACTGAGTGGGAAGGAGGACTTATCAGTGTGACTGGAAGCAGCAAGAAATGGAAGAACGATAATTATGATGATGTCAAGGATAAGGTCTGTGATTTAGACGGTTATGATGAACTTTGCACTGTTTTTAAAAGGTTGTATGATGCGGGAGCTGCTTATTTGTTTTTCGAGTTAATGGCACTCATTTTTGTCATGGTTTGGATCGGGTTTGTTGTTTGGATGCTCTTTGAAAAACCGGTCAATCGATGGTGGCTTGGACTTCTGTGGCCTGGGATTTCTTTGCTTTGTCATATTCTTGCTATTGCTATTTGGGCAGGGGTCACTAAGGCAGGGTTTGAAGTTAATTGCTTGGCTGTTCATTCCACGAAGATCTGCTCTACTAATGGACCTGCTTTAGCCACTTTAACTGCTTTTCTTTATCTTGGGTTTGGAATGATTTTTGCCTTTGCTTTGTACTTTAGGGATGGAGTGGTTAAAAGTAGGAAAGGGGATGAGGCGGAGGAGAAAGTAGATGATAAAGCTTAAGTTGAAGGGTTTAAGTTTATTGTTTTTTTTTTGGTGAAAGTTGGATGGGGTTGACTTGATGATTTGAATGATTGGTTTTAAGGAATGGGTTGGATTTATATCAGTTTACATCAGGTGGAAGTGATTTCATTATATTAAAGATGAATTGATTGATTAATGGCTCTTGGATTAAATTTTTCCTAGTTTAGAACTTTTGTTGATGCTTAGATCTGATTTATTCTGTCATGGAATTTGGGGGTGTTCATAAATTTTTTATATAAATAAGGCCAAATAAATGGAGTGCATCAGCTCATACTCCCGATTCACATCATCAAGACCAACCATCCCGACGACGTCATCAGTTCCATCATCTACACCCTCATCAATTCCAGCTCCAGTTCCGGAAAAGAAATGGATAGACACCAATTTTTTCGAGCTAAACCTAAACTGTCTAAAGTTAATTCCAAACCTTTCAACAGGTGACCCAACAAGTTGCTTAATCTGCGGTTCTTTCTTAAGCAGTTCCAGTTCACTTCAAGAAATTGACTCAGTTAAAATCTGGACATGCGATTTCTGCAGCCATCAAAACCAGATAACCCTTGACCTGGGAGAGTTTCCAGAGCAAATCGAGCAGAATTACTTACTAGAAGACATAAGTCAACCTTCCCAAGTGACTTCAGAAAACATCAGTAATCTAGAATCCTCATCTGTAATATTTTGCATCGACATTTCAGGATCAATGTGCTTGAAAAAGCAAATCCAACAAGACATAACCATCAACTTACCAGGTACATCCCTCGGAAAATTCAATAAAATCTCTCGTCTTCAATGCATGCAAGCTGCAGTTGACAACCAACTCAAAACAATTCATGAAAAATTCCCAAATAAACGTGTAGGTCTCGTTTCCTTCAACAACATCGTCCAAATCATCGGCGACGGGTCTTTAAGTGAGTCGATTCCTCGACCAGTTGCTGAAAACTTCTCAGATTTGATGGATTTTTCTCAGAATCAACGTGGAAAGTTTATAAATCTTCCAATTCGTCAGTCATTTGACAGTCTTCGGTCTAAAATCATGTCATTAGGAGCGAAAGGTGGAACAGCTCTAGGCCCGGCCTTGCTTTTTTCAATTGTTTTAGCTTCAGAAGCGGGTCCTGGTTCACAAGTCGTGATTTGCACTGATGGACTTGCGAATATTGGTGTAGGCGACTTGACTGCAGAGGTGCCTCAAGATGATTTTTATAAAGAAGTTGGAAGTATCGCGAAAGAACTGGGTGTTAGTGTCTCAGTCATCACTATTGAAGGGCAGGACTGTAAACTAGAAGCTCTTAACTTTGTCACTTTTGAAACTCAAGGCGATATCGTCAAAGTCGCCCCTGAGGCACTTGTAGGGCAATTCGCTGAAATCATGTCGCAAGAGGTCATCGCTACGAATGTCGCTGTTGAGATTTTTCTGCATAGGTCCATTCAATTTCATAATGAAAAACCGAAATATTTGTCTAATGACGGGTCTACCTTGAAGAAGTTTATTGGAAATGCGAATAATGCAACTTCTTTTTCTTTTCAGTATACTTTGAAGAGTGATGAACAGTTGGAAAGACTGGGAATTGTTAAACAGGAAATAAAGCAAATTCCGATTCAAGCGACTTTTCGATTTAAAGGACCTGATGGAAGAAGGTATTTGAAGGTTATTACTAAAGTGCAAAATGTGGTTTTTGATAAGGACTTGGATTTAAATGATGTTAATCCCGAAGTCTTGATGAGGGCTGGAAGAAGAGCTGCTGTTAAGCTGGTTGAGGAAGGAAAACTGGAAGAGGCTAAGAAAGAGTCCTTGGCTTGGAGAGAGGTCATCGCTGGAGAGGTACTTGAGAAAAATAAAGAGTTTTTAGAGGATTTGGAAGTACTTGAAAGTAATATTGACTTGCAGTTGGAGAAGGGACTTGAAAAAGGACTTACTGATGAATTTGTCGTGATTAACCAGAAGATGAAGAGTAAGAAGTAAGGTTTATTAGAATTAGAAATTTTAGTTAGGGTTTGAAGGGATTTTCGAGTTAAGGAATCAAATTTTCATACTCTTAACTATCAAATTTTTCAGTTTTATGAGATTTCTTTTAAAATTAATTAAGACTTTTCTTCAAGATTTAGATTCTTGCAGGCTGCCATTATATCTTCTAATCTTTCTAAAGCCATTCAAATCAAACTCCAAAGTCCTTCAGAAAAATCTCTGAATTCCTTCCAAAACGCAAAATTCTATAAAACCCGAATTTTTAAGAGAAAAATAATTAAAAAACTTCTGGAAAATCTTCATTCAAGTTCAGGTTTTCATCAAAAGAGTTTCCTAACTGTCTTAAATTTTTTCCAACAGCAGTTCTTTTCATTCTTTCAACCCATTCTCACCCAAGAAGGCTTAATCAACCTGTCCCAAGTGACACTACGCGGTGAATAATGACAAAACCGAAAAATCAACTAAAAATCCGCCAAGAAGTCCCTAATTAAGAAAAAGTAGTAAGATTATAGTAAAAAGTGCAAAAAGTCTTGCCTTCTGATCATCGAAGAAGAATTTTCTTCTTGTCTGAACAGGTGGGAAAACTGGTAACTATTAAAAGTTATCGGAAATCCCGTTGTCTTCTCAGTTGGTACCGGTTTTACTTGTACACCAGCCTTGGATGTCTCGTTTTTCAGGTTTTTAGTTGAATCTCTGACTTGCTTTGCGAGGCTTACGGAACAAAATAAAGACATCTACCAGATAAATTTATAAATCAATGGCCATTTTCTTTTAGGGGATTACGTAACTAGTTGACTTGGCGAAGTTACCTGATAGTTTTTAGCGATTTCGTTTTGGGTTATTTTTTGTTGAATGGAAGGAGTGCTAGATTTAGCATGATTTGAAAAAAACTGGAAAAAAGAGTGGAATTTGAAGATTTAGAAGATTTTATGGGTTTTTATGGGTTTTTAAGGATTTTTTAAGGATTTTTTTTGGGTTTCAGAGAATTTGTTGAGTTTCGAAATTTTTGAATTGAGATTTATTATTGGGAATATATTTTGTAAGGTTTTAGAGGATATGGAGAATTTATTTATATGTTAGAGGTTGGGTGAAGAGCTGGAAATCGTCTTCAGGCGGTTTGGGATTGAATGGAAGTCTAGTTTGTGACTTTCTGTTATAGACTTCGGAGATACGAATTTTATGTGGGAACTCATTTCTGATAATTGACGACTGCTTTTGTGGGTTGGGGTCAGACTTGTTTTTACCTCTTTGATAAGTTGAAGAGAACAGAACAAAGACATATTGTATAATTTAATTGTTATCGAATCTAAACATGGAAATTAGATTTTTGATATCATAGTAATGACCCAAAAGAGAAGATCTCTTTACATCTGAATGCATCACATAAAATAGGGAACAAACTATAATATCTACATAAGATTTACTATATCTCAGAAATCAATAAGTTAAGTCCATATTCTTAGATTGATTTAATGAAATGTTGTTAGAATCTCATCTCAAAACAATAATCAACTAAATTCCTTCCTAGAGGCAGGTATATTCATGAGTTCACCATCATCAAAACCCCAACTCCTCACAATCCACCAACACTCTTCAATCACTAAACCTACTTCCAATACCACTTCCCATTCAAACCTCATCCTAAAAAAATCCCCCAAAACTCCATCAAAACCCCAAAAAAACCAATCCAACCAAAAACCCTCTCCAAAAAATTCACCTAAACCCCTTTAAACCTTCCATTCAAAATCCAGTCCATTAAACCTCTCCAAAATCCTCTAAACCTTCAATCTTCCATCGAATTCCCTCATCTTCCCATTGGACCCTCTCCACCCTCTTCCACCTCTCTAAAATCCATCAAATCAACAAGTTAGAATTCCAATATCTCTCATAAAGTCCTAATAATTATGTCCAGTCATTCAGAAGACAACAAAGAGAACTCTCACAAATCACTTGCATATGCTTTGCAGTTCTTAAATCCCTTCGACAGCCAAAACAAAGGTGCGATGGGTGCGGACATGGTCATCAAAGACGCCCGAGCGAGTTTTTTCAAGATTTACAAGACCACTGATGGAAATCCTCAAAAGCAAATTATTCCAATTCTGGCTGAAAAGTCGCTTCCCTGGATGGCTGATGATCTGAGTGAAGAAAAAAAGGCTGAGAAGATCAAAAAAGGAGAATTCGTCGTCGCGGTCATGTCTTCAGTTCTTTTTACATTGAAACATGAACTTGGACTCACTTGCAGCTTGATTCAGTCTAGGGATAAAGATGAGGTTTTCTGTCAGATCTTTGTTGATGATGAGTGGATGGTTAGGAATGCGAAGGCTAATGAGTATGAAATTCAGTTTAAGAGAAAAGATACTCATGTTCTTAGGTTTATGGAAGTCTCCCCTTATTGCTCAGCTCACGTAATGGAATCCAAGGATAAAAATGGAGAGTATACTTACAAAAACCTATTCAAGATCTATGATGCTGAAGGACAAGAGATCGACTACTCAACCCAACACCCAACCCATTCAATGTTCACCAGCACAGACAGACGAAGACTAGTGATGAAAGTTCTAATGCAAAGAATAGACCTGCATCAACTCAAGGGCAGTGGAGTGATGATCGAAGACTTTTGCGTTCATGAAGAAACCCAGCTAAACTACCTGAAAGAAAACTGGGCAAGTATGAAAAACCTTTTAAAGCCTCAACCCTTAGACCGAATCCGTGGATACTTCGCCGAAAAAATCGCGATGTACTTCGCCTGGATAAACGTCTACTGGAAGTTCATGATGACAGCAGGGTCCGTAGGCCTAATCACTTTCATCGGTTTAGAAATCGCGAAGCGAGTAGGAGACGAAGGTCGATCATCCTTAGACTCTCCAATAATCGTCAGTTTCCAGATCTTTTACGCTGTTTTCTTAGCTTTCTGGGCATCCAGCTTCGAGCAGCTATGGATCCGAGAAGAAAACCGTTTATCCTGGAGATGGGGAACAACAAACCTTGACCAAAAAGAAGACCAGCGGCCTGAATTCAAAGGAAAATACGGAAAAGATGAAGTTTCAGGAACTTTTAAAGTCCTTCCAGACCCAGCTGAAAACAAGTGCATGAAAAAGTTCGTAAGTTACATTGTGATCTTTTTCTTCATGTGCCTCGTCATCGTCGCAGTCGGTTTCATTTTTTACATCAGGTGGTGGTTTGTAGCAAGTGGTCGTTCAACCCTAGCGAAGACTATTCCAGCATTTTTAAATGCCCTTCAAATCCGAATCCTGAACATGATTTACAGTAAAGTCGTCGGACCTCTGAATGACTGGGAAAATCACGAGACTGAGAACCAGCAATACGACAATTTGGCTTTGAAGAACTTTGCATTTAAGTTCGTGAATAGTTACACGGCATTGTTTTACATGGCATTTTTGAAGGTTCACTTTGAAGCGTCTGAAAAATGCTTGTTGCCTGATACGGCTCTTGATGTTTGCCCTGCTGAAAGCATTGAGTATAAACCTGGATGTAAAAACTGCATGTATGACCTCGGGTTCCAGTTATCAATTATCTTCATCACCAATATGTGCATGAATGTCATGGAAATCGGACTTCCTTGGCTTAAGTGGAAAGTCAGAATGGCCAAAGAAAACTCGAAAATCGATGAAATCAGAGAAAAAGATCAAAGTCTTAGAACCAACTTGTATCAGGTTGAAAAAGACTCAAAACTTGAAGCTTATGAGACACCTGCTGATGATTATATGGAAATGATTATTCAATTCGGATATGTTGCATTGTTTGGAGTCACTTCACCTATCATTGCTTTTCTTGCTTTACTTGAAATTACTTTGGAAATTCGTGTTGATGCCTGGAAAATCTGCAATTTGACTAAAAGACCTGATCCTCATCGAGCGAATAGTCTGGGAGTTTGGAAGGAAATTATTGTTACTGTCGCTTATGTTGGAGCTGTCACGAATTCGGCTTTGATTGTCTTTACCTCGAAGCTTTTTGATCATTCAGATGTTGGGAAATTGATTTTTTACTTTATTGTTATTGAACATGCACTTTTTGGAATCATGTATGTTGTTAGTCTTTATGTTGATGATGTTTCAACTACTGTTATTCATGGAATCAACTGGGGAAAGAGGAAAGTTCAGAATAAGTTTTTAAGTTGGAATGATGATAATGATGAGGTCACTGCTGAGTTTAACTCTAGTAAGGGAGGTGAAGAGTTCTTTGTGAAGGGACAAGACTTTAAATACCAAGAGTCTTAATAAGTTAGATGCCTAGTTAGGAATATATGCAAAAACTTTATATTGAAAATTTAAGTCATCCCAAACTCTTACTTCTTTAAACTCCTCAAAAACTCATAATTCTCCTAATAATTCCAATCATCATTTCTTAATACTTCTTTAATATCCTAAACCATGCACTCCGAAGAAAGTCTTTTAGATCAAGAGCTGGACCTAACCGACCACCACAAGCAAATCTCCTCAGGTATAACAACCTTAAAAAAGCTCTACCAAAGCAGCCGA
Organism: Stentor roeselii; assembly: GCA_006503475.1. Classification (NCBI taxonomy): domain Eukaryota; phylum Ciliophora; class Heterotrichea; order Heterotrichida; family Stentoridae; genus Stentor; species Stentor roeselii. Next base: position 86,882 of record RSEH01000018.1, on the reverse strand, counting down.
AGTGAAGCAAGAAAGCGTGTCGAAACCGCCTACATCGAAAAACTCGAAAAAATCCCAAATCGCTTAATTCATCTTCAATCACAACTCACTTCTCTAAAGTTCTTCCTGATCTCCTGCGAAAGAACAGCATCAAGATCGAAATTTTCCTTCAACCTTCTAAAATCATGTGGTCCAAGTGGAATTTTTTACATTTCAATTTCAGGTTTTTCTGAACTTTTAACAGTTTCAGGTAAGAATCAACGAGTTGATATCTATTCAAGTATTATTCCTGAAATAACAGTCACCCTATTCAATGAAAAAGATAAAGAAATACTTGCTTTTTCCCTTCCGGTGATTGAAAGACTTGCTCGACTTCCAGTCGAGCAGATGAGTTTGACGGAAAAATTGTTGATTTTTGAAAATAGAAAAAATTCTGAAGTCGATTTTTGTCTTCTTATTACTGCTGAACTTGCAAGAAGTGATGTGCAGATCGTGCTTAGGGCTAAAGCTGCCGATTTGCAGGCGAAAATTGAGAAAATCAGGATGGAGGCTCAGGGTATTAACTTAAAAAAAGAGTTCAAAGCTAGTTGCTGTGAATGCTTCATTAATTAATAAGGGTTAGCTTACTTGGAATTTCATCGTCGCTGAACGGGGACCGATGTTTTGGAAGAGTTTTAGTTTTAAGCTGGAGACTGACTCGCTTAGAGAGGATTTTTCTTTTACTTTGTCGAGAAGAAGAACTCCAATATATTTGCAAAGATCCTCAATTTTCGTATTAAGAAGAGGGCATATAAAAACAGATGAGATTGGAAAAGAAAAGTGACTACCTCCCGCATTCCTCTCAATACTAACTTGGCAATCTGTTTTAAAAACTGTAACCATCAAAGAATCTCCAGGTATCAAAGTGCGATGATGAATACTTTCACAGATTTGCAACAAATTTTCAGTGACCGAATTATTAACTTTTTCAACATCAACCTGCCCACTATACTTGACCTTGACCTGCACTTTATAATTATTCCCTCCAATACTCAAGGAATCCTCATTGACTTCAATGGTCGAGACATGAAACCTGAACTTATCATGCGTGAGTTTGATAGACAAAGAGTTCATTTATACAAACTTCATTCTAATTTAATATCAACTTCCTACCAGAAGCTCCAGAAATATTTCTCTCAGTTTTAGCTGAGACTATCTTTTCCTTCAACTTCATCTTAAGTGAAACAAAAGGTTTTTTTCCCCCTTTACTTGAATCTTTCGGAATCTGACTGAGAAGTTCGTTTAACTCAAGAATGACAGAATCTTCTTCAACTTCAGGATTTTCTTTGATTTCCTTTATACCTTGAAAAGCTCCAAAAGTAGAAGAAGAGATGCTGTTTCCAAGACTTGAATGAAAGTTGCCTCTGTTGACACTTTGACTGCTTCCTGACCTGTGACTCATTTGAGTCGAACTGGGACATTCAGTCGAGCTGGTTTTTTCAATGTTTTGATAGTTTTGCTTGATTTTTCTGGAAGAAACTCTGACCTTTCGAATTTTGATTGGCTCGATGTTTTTGATGGTGAAGTGAGGAACTCTTGAAAAACTCTGCATTTTTAGTTATAATGATTTGAAAGGTGATAATGATTAACTAATTTCTAAGGTATTTTCTTTCTATTGTGATGAATGGAAGTTCAACTAGTGATGAAAGGAGTAAAGCTATGATGTTTGCTACGACCATCATTGAAAGACCGCAGAGGACGATGTAGTAATTGTCGATTACCATGGACGAGGACCTGTTGTAGATAAAGAAAACTAGCACTAACATGTGAGAAACGTAAAGGGAATAAGAAATTCGTCCGAATACTTGGAAGAATTTCATTGATAAGAAAAATCGCACTTGTGAACCATGGCCCATCATCAACGGCAATAAACAGAAACCTAAACCAACTGCGAATAAAAATCGATAAAACACTAAAAAAGTCACTTTTGTGTCTTGGCTCCAGTTGTCTTCACCGTTTTTATCAAGATCATGGGGTAAAAAGTTAACTAGTGCCATCAATGCTAGACCTATCACGTAAAATAAGTGTCGGATTTTTGGAGTACTTATCAAATTCAAGCAAATTTCTTCGAATTGCTCTGAAATTCGCTTTGTTTTTTTTCCATCTGAGATAAGGCTTGATTTTGAGTCTTTAAACTTTCGGTATAAAAGCCCAATTGAAATGCCTACAAGAAAAGTACTGATTCTGGCAGGGGGGTTGAAATTGAGAAGAACTGATTGTTTTTCGCTGCCATATCCATGTCGATAAGTTGGAGTAAAATCATTATTTTTTGAGATAATCCCGGAGTATATGCAACTTCCAAGTAAAGCTGAAAACATTGATAAGTATCCCCAGTTCTTATTCTTTAAATACAAAAGGATGAAAAGAGGAGAAATCACGTAGAATTGGAACTCGGCTGCTATGTACCAGGTATAAGTCATACAGTTATATTCATCTCCATTTGTGAAATTTTGAATATATAAATAATTCCAAAACCAGTTTTCACAATTTCCAAGAATTTTTGAATTTAACGGCCATATCGGTCCACTTCCCAAATATGAAAAAATAAAGAAGTAAAAAGTTATAACTGTGAAGTAAACAGGTGAATATCGGAGAAATCTCTTAACAATAAACCAACTCCAGCTAAACTTTCCTTGTTTGCGTTGTACTTCAGGGACCAGAGTGAAAGCCAAAAAGATTCCAGAAAATACGAAAAAACCATCAACATAATAAGTAACAATAGTAAGAAACTTATGAGAAAAGTCTTGTGAATAGTCAATAGCCTGGTTCACATTAATAAAAGGTCCTTTAAAAGTCATACTCATCAAATGATAGAAAACAATCAAATTCGCGAAATAAAACCTGAGCCCTGAAAAGAACAACAAAGTATCAGGACTGTCTGTTGTTTCAAAAACTTTTTTGAAGTTAGTCTCAACAGCGAATTCTGTAAAAATCAGCTGAAGTCCACTGAGCTGGACATTTTCATCGTTTTTTTTTCGCTGATGTAAAATTGAACCGTAAGTGACTAAACTGAGGTAAAGAACGAAGACGGTCACAGCTAAATAAAAGCCGATAGAAAAGCTACGTTTGTTGTATTTTTCTGATTTAATTACTTCTACTGAATCTTTTTTCAAAATTTTTTCTTTGTCGTATTTAGAGATAAGTGATTTTATTCCTGATTTGATGTCTTTTTCTGAACAAGATGAAGGCAGGCATAGTCCTAGATAGGCTTTAGACTCATAGGCTTTTACTGATATTAAAGCGTATGCTGTGTGGTCTTGATCGATACACTTTTGGTACTTTCCGGGGTCACTGAGTGACCTTCCGCTTAGGGATATTAGAGTCATTAAAGATGGGTCTGACTGGAAATCATCTTCTAGATAAGATAAACATGAAGCATAAGCAGCGGCCGAGAAAATTAAAATGAAAAAAGGATTCATATTTATATTCACTCCAAAACAAAAATGCAAATTTCTTGTCTATCAAGAATCTAATAATCTAAACATTTAGTCAACAACTTAGGTAATGATTGTAAATGGATTCTATAACAACATGTCCAATTTGCTATAGCAAGTACTCCAAGCCAATACACCTTCCTCTAATAATCAACTGTGGACATACTTTTTGCAAAGACTGTACAGGAAAGATGACAAAATGTCCTCTATGCCGTGAGTTTTTCACATCAGCGACAGTAAATCTAATCCTTTTACAAATTTCTTCATCACCAGTTGAGACCTGTTCCCACAACTTAAAAACTTTATTCTGTCCGAGTTGCACTTTTCCTCTCTGCGTTTCATGTGTGCCACTACACAACATGCACGGTTTGCTTCCTCTTTCAGACCCAGGCGTTTCTTTCCTCATAAACGAAACCATTTCAGAATCAATTTCAAATCTCGACGAAGGAAATAATTCCCTCTATGAAGACCTTGACAAAGCAACAAAGTTAAAGTACACCTTCAAGTCAAAACACGAAAAATACAGCAGGACTATTAACCAAGAATACTCAGCAATCATCACGAGACTCAATAACAGAAAACAAGAACTTTTCGATGAACTTGACAGTCTTTTTACTCCGATTTTCTCGAAACTTGACATTCTTCTCAGTGAAATCGAAAAGGCCATCAGGGAAAATAATGAAATTATTGAAAAACTTGGAAAAGTTAAACAGATGCCTGTTGAAACAAAAGTCCAGAGTTTGAATGTTATTCACTCGAAAACGGTTAATTTGAAGATGATGGAGAAAGTTTGTGAAAGAGCAAAAATTTTACCTTGTTTGGATGTCGATTCAAGTAAAATTCTTGAAAATTTAGAATATTGGGGAAGGTTTAGGGTTCCTTCTAATGGATTTTTAAGGTTTTTGATGTAAATATGGTAAAACATGTTCCTTTAAGGATTGGAAGGAAAAGTAAAAGGGAGCTGAATCCTGTTGAAAGAATGAGACGGAAGGAAAAACATAAGAAAAATGTGAAACAGTTCATGAAAAAAGTTGGACAAAAGGCTTCTGGTGAGTTTAAAAGCAAGGTTAAATATAGAAGATCTCCTTCTCCTGAATCTAATGATCCTTTGATTGGAGAGTTAATCTCGGCGAGTAAGTTGAGAGCTAAAAACATTAAAGAAACAGAGTTCATGACCCCCTCAATAGACTCTCTAGAATCCAATCCAAAACATCAAGAAAAACCCACAAAAAAGTCAATAATTCCCGCCTCACTCTTCAAAAAACCTCAGGATTTAGATTCCAATTCAGACTCATTCGACAGTGATTCTCATTCTGAAATAGATCTCCCAGTTCCTAGTTATTCGAAACCATTGAAAGTATCTCAAGACCAATCCCTATACAAAGCTTTACTGGAAAGTGATTCAAAATTATCTGATTTCTTTGATAGTGTGAGAAATTTAATGTAAATTTGGATTAGATTCAAACAATGGCTAGTTATTTGGTTTATAATCATGGCTTCTCTCAAATATGAGTATCCCTACATCAAGTTCTTAAGTCTTCAAGATAAAAAAGACTACCAGTCAGACCTACCTGAAAACATGGATGACTTCGAAGTATTTCATATAAAATCCAGCCCTCTTTATCGCGAGCAGATGAACTCTTTCTTTAAGTCGAATGTCTACTGGACCGAGGAGCAAAGAAAAGAGCATTCTTCTATGTTTGACAACCGAGCCTTTTGGTTGCTTTGTGTGAATTTGGTACTTGCAAAATCAATGTTAAAAAGTAAGGACCTCTACAACACAAATATCCTCATCAACTATAAAGTTTACTCTTCAGAAAATTGGATGAAGTACTTCAAGTCAAGGTCTTATTTTATTGCTACAGCAGCTGTCCTTTGCACTCATTTCTGGTACTTCCAGGGTAACTTCAGGGATTACCCTAAAGTCATTAGCTAGTTAAATATAGATGGAAAGTTGAATTTTTTAAGGTAAATGACTAGTACTTCTTTAAGTTATTAGAAAGTCTCAAAGAGCTGATAAGGTCCACTTCAAGCTCATCTGGAAAAAAGGCAGAAATCAAGAAAAGTTCAGAATTTTTAAATGAAAGAATTTCTTATTTATACTGGTCAGTGTTCATATTTGGTATAAACAGATAATAAAATAAAGCAAGATGTTTAGAAATGGCTTCGCTTCTCCAGTCTCTTACAGAACTCATACTTCCTTCGGAGATAGCATTATGTCTTTGAATAACTTTAATTTGAACAACTCTGAATCTGAAAGTCTGAGTTCTACTATTTCTTCTTCTGACTCAGACATGACTGAGGTTTCATTATTCACCATCAGGAAGATGAAAACTTTTGAAAGTTCTGAAAAATCAGGAGATGTTATTAATGGAAAAACTTGCAAGTGTATATTATTTTGATTTACTAGTTCTTTTGATTTTTAAGTATTATCTACTATTAATATTTTATAACTCTAAATACGGTGAATATTTCTAGTCTTACTGAAAAATTTTCTAATTCTAGAATAAAGGATTATCAAAAAGGACAAAATTATAAAACTTTTCGATTGAATACTTTTAGATGTTTGATGATTCTTGATAATTATGATAATCATAATAAATGAGGAAAAATTTGTCTCATGATTCCATCAGAATCAAGAAAACCTTAAAACAATCTCATCGGTTCACTAGTGAACTTTCTGGAAGTCAAGATAACCTCGCCAATCAACCTGACTTGCATCTGACTGGAATTATTTTATGTTTGAGCTTACGAAAAGTTTTCAACTCCAACACAACGAAACTCACAAAATTCTCGTTTTTTTTAATGAGAAGTTTGTTTCTTGATAGCAAAAGACCTTCAAAACTCCCGAAATACCCTAAAAGACGAAACATTAGTCAAACCGGGAAAATCTCTCTAATAAAAAAATCTTTAATTTCAGTGGAATCTCGAAAAAAACTTGCAAATTCTTTAAAAATATTCAAAAAACAGCTTCATTCTCAGTTTTTTCATTTTAAATCGCAATCAAAACGTTTTTGGACTTGCAAAAAGATTAAAACTTTAAAAATTTGGAAGAGATTTCAAATCGTTCAAAAAAAATATTTAAAACTTGTGACTACCCCCTTTCCTAACTACTTAAAAATCTGTGCAACTTTTGAAAAATACAGAATTTTTAAAATTTTTAGTGCTTTTGAGTAAGGTATAAGCAGGTGTTGGATGATTCATTCGAAGGAACTGGAATTTTGCTCTTATTTTAGCAATGTGAGCCAAGTGAAACTTCCTCTTCCAGTAAGCATTCATGATTATATTGATGACTTCTATACGGTATCAAAAGAACAAGTAGAAGCTTCCTACTTTTCATTTTCCTCAACCTGCGAGTTTACCTCAAGACTGTTAATTAATAAAGAATATTCATAGGAGGGATTATTCAAAAATATTAAATGGCAGCTTATACAAACCCATTCTGCGGAGGGTACCAGTCAACGATGTCATTGGTATACCCAATAAGTGAAATGATGTAATCCCCAATCAGTCGAAACAACATCCAAAAGAAATTAATTGAAGAAAACCTGATGCAAGACTCAAGATTCAGTGAAAGTTTCATATCATCAACCGAAAACACTCAATCAACTCTAGACCCACAATCAATAAACTCATCAGAAATCCAAAATCAATCAAATCCACCCCTTCCCTCATTTTCAAGTCCTCAAGGTACTCAAAGTCCTTACATTAACCCGTCTTACACAAGGACCAGTTACCATTTGAATGAAAGTCCTGCATTCAACCTCTACGATTTTGAAGACTCCTTCGAGGGTAATGAAGTTATTCAAGATCTGAATGAAAACTTCGATGAAGGATTCATGGAAATCGACCAGACACAGAAGACAAGAAAAAGAAAAGTAAAGGTTCAGGTATTTGAACATGATCAAGTCATGAGGATTTTAGCTCGAGGTAGAAAAATCAGCAGGACAACGAGGTACCCGCCGAGGAATAAAGTCTCGCCTGTCAGATGGTGGCTGGGCGAGCGAGCTGTTTATGAGAATGGATATTTAATTGGAAAAGATATTATTATGTAGGATTTGTTAGACTAGTCTAGGTCAAAGTAAGAAAAATCAGTTTCTCTGTTTTCATTTCTTTTTTTATGATGAATTAATGAGCATGTTCCACAGAAATAATTATTTTTTTTAGAGTTTTCTCGATTGCACTTTCCGCAGATTTCTTCTATTATTTCATTTGTGCAATAATAACAAATATCGAGATTTTTTTGATTTTTGCAGTAGGTGCAGATGATTTTTTGGTAGGTTATTTTTAACTTGCAGTATTTGCAAAGGAGACTTTTTGGGTGTTTCTTTCGACCACATGGGCAAAGGGACATGTTGACTGTGCAGGTTTTGCAAAGGATTCTGCTTTTTGGAATAATTATCTTGCATGAAGGACAGAATGAGTTTTTTAAGGAACTACCGCAGTTTCCACAGGAGTAGCTCTGGGTGAAGAATATTTTTTTGGAGCAATTGGAACATCGATTAATCCAGAGACAGTCTTTACATAGAGGGTATGGAGAGATCGTTAAACAGAATTTGCATTTATAAGTTTCAGAAAATGAACTTAATTGAGGATGATTACAGTATTCACAGAATAAGACTTCTTGTCGATTGAAAGAGTTGCATTTAAAACACTCCCAGTCTGAGTCGAACATCTGGCTATAAGGTAGTTCATTAATCAAAAAATCTACTTTCATCGATTTGCAGCCCTTACAGTATAAACCTAAAAAGAACTTTCTACACTTAGAGCAGTACTTGAGCTCTTCAAGACATGCCTGGCAAACAGATTTATCCGGGTTGCAGTCACAAACAAACTCCCCAGAAAAAGGTTTCCCACAAACCCAACAAAGGAAAATTTCATCATTAATTTTCAGTCTACAAACAAAACAGTCATCCGGTTTCGAAAGACTTAATTTCAAGGGTAACTCTTCAGACCTCTCATCAAAACATTTACGACATGGAAAAAAAAGCTTAGGTATAAAATCTTGGCATGAATTACAAAAGTTATCAATAACTTGATCTCCACATCTAAAACAAATCAGATCATTTGGACCACTTATTCCATTAGAACATAAAACACATCCAATTTTTATATCACATTTGCAAAATGGAAATTTATCAGAGCAACAAATGTTGCAATATTCAATTTCATTTTCTTTTTTTAAACATTTTTCACAATCTTTCAGCTTTTTATTGAATATTTTGCAAGTTTTACAGTACCAGATATTCTCATGTTTTTTTAAATTGCATTGAGGACACTTTATTGCATTTGAAGTTTTAATGTTGCAATTTAAACAGGTCCAATATAATACAGAGCAGTTAAAGCAAATCATGTCATCTTTACTTTTTCTTGACCTGCAAGTGCAGCAATAGTATTCAAATTCTTTCAAAATGATTTCTGATGCACAATTACTACAAAATTTTTCTATTTGTAATTCAGAGGTGCAGCTTTTGCAGTGGAATGGAAATCTTTGTTCGCATATGCAGTGATCTTTAAGATTTTTGCAGAAAGAACATTTTTCCTGGTAAAAAAAACGTTTTTCATTGCATTTTATACATATGTCTTTTCGATTGTTGGTTAAACAGTTGGGACAAGTCCATTTAATCCAACTTTTAGCTCTTGACCATCCACAATTTTTACATTTTTTATCTTCAGTAATTTCCGAGCAATTCTTGCAGGACAGGTCAAAAATAATTGATTTTTCAGATGATTTCAACATGTGCTCATCAATTATTTGATATTCAGGTTCACAATTTTTTTCAAAAACAACTCCAACAATTTTCCTTCTAAATCGATTAATTTTCATCATCACATTACTAAAACTTTCAATTTTTTCTACTTTTGAGTCATTCACTTCCCACCATGTGGAGCAAGACCACGCAATATAATAATAATGATTCGGAGCATTAATGATAAACCCAATAAAATTAAAGTTTTCATCAAGGCTCGTCTCAAAAAGTTCTCTGATATTCAAAGAAAACTTCAAAGATGCGAATAATTCTAAATTTTTCAGTTTCTGAAAAAAGTTATCTTTCCAAATCATCTGAAAAATCAAAAAACGAGGAGATTTAATTAATTCTTGATATAAAGTTCGAGGATTTTGACAGTTTTCACAATTTCCAGCGATTTTCGACTCATTTTGAATTTTTGCATAACGTGGAAACTGGTCTAAATGTTGCATAGTGTAAGGAAATTCACTATTTTCATTCGCTTTTAAAGCTACAATGTCACCAGCGAAGGGGTTAGTATGAAAAGGATTAATAAGTAAATTTGTTAAGTTTTCTTCTTGCTTTCCACAATCATTACACTTAAGAACATTTCGAAAGTTCATGAAAATATGAGAGTGAACAAGACATTCACAGTCATCATCATCGAAAGGTTGAGAAGAGTAACAATTTCCTCGAAAGGCATGATGAATACTAAGAAATAAGCAATTAAGCACTTCCATTGTATCAGCCATTTGCTTCATCCCAAAAGCTTTTTCACCCCAGACCTTGACAAGTTCCAGTTGAAGGTTAAAAGTAATCATCGGTTCTTTTTTTCCCTTCAACTCATTTTCATATTTTTCCAGCAACTCAGATAAGACTGAAGCGATGCACTTATGATTTTCATCATTTTCACCTCGCTTCTCACAGAGACGAGCATTGAAAATCTTCATATGATAAAAGACTTGAAAAGCCGTGTTTAAAAAACAGCTCAGGTCACTTCCTTCATTTGTGAGTCCTAAGAACTGATCCATAGTGAGATTATTTCAAGATCTTTTTAAACTAACTATTATTTTTCGAGTTATCTTTCCAGGTGCCAGGAAGTGACTCGTGGGTCACAAGATTAAGACACCCAGGGCCATCCCTGATATCTTTAACGAATCTCCCAATGAAAACATCTCCAGTTGCCCAGGTGTATTTTCCTTCTCCATGCATGAAGTCATCTTCCCACATTCCATCATAAACATCTCCATTCTTGAAACACATGACACCAAGTCCATTTTTTTTCCCAGCAAGAAAATTTCCTTTAAAATAATTTCCAGAGTTATAAATTCTTTCACCTTCTCCATTTGGAAGTCCTTTTTCGAAGTTTCCAAGATACCTTCCTCCAAGTTTCCAGATATAAAGGCCGAGTCCTTCAGGTCTATCATTTTTCCATTGTCCTTGATAAGAGTCTCCTCCAAAATAATTGATTTTTCCGAAGCCTTCTCTTTTTCCTTCTTCATTTATCTGTCCTTTGTAGATGTTTTCTCTTGCCCAAGAAGAGTGGTCGCTTGGGTAGTGGGTGTAAGTAATGGTGTACCCGGAGGAAGCTGAAATTCCTTTTTTTTCTGAATATTCACTGAGGATCTTCTTGAGTTTCTCATCTGAAGACATCTTTTCGCTGAAGTGCTTCAGGACTTTTGTGTTGAAGACTGAGTCCATTATACTTGACAAGGTGCAGTTCATCTCGCTTTTCAGTACTTTGTCGAAGTGGATGAAAAATGAGGTAATGTTTGACTTAAACTCGTTGTAGGTGTCTACTATTCTTTGCATTAGAGATGAAAAATCTTCGTCTGATGATGCGTATAAAAGGTTTTTAGCACATTGGAAGAAGGTCATGTCGTCGATTTTATTTTGGGAATCTTGGCAGATTTGCTTGATTTTTGGAGAGGAGGATATATTGTACATGAAGTTCGTGATGGAAATTTTTACTTTTGTTAGTTTTAAGATTTTGAAACGAGGGGTTTGCTGTAATACTGAGACTCCCCATCGATCAGCAACTTTCCAAACCGCAACAATAGCTTCTTCAGTCTTTAACTCATCAAACTTAAGCCAAACCAGTTCTTCAAGATCTTCTTTAACCAAAGCAAAATCAACATCCTCTTCAGTCTTAACAATAGATTCATAAATTTCTGGCAAGTTCTGCTTAACAATATCTTCTTCCATTTATATGAAATAACTTTCCTACTTATCTAGAACCTCAGGACTAAAGATGAAAGAAGTCTTTATAGTGTCCATTCTTTGCAAAGTAAACAATAAATGTGGAGTAAAATATTACTTTTGCTTAGTTTGACAATAACACAGGCACTCAACAGTGCCTGTCGGGTACTCGCCTTAGGAGGGGGAAGTGAACGGGGAGCGTATGAAGCTGGAGTCATTATGGGCCTTATTCAAAATCTTCCACCTGATGAGGTGGAATGGGATGTGGTCACGGGTATCGGACTTGGGGCTTTAAATGCTGCGATTGTTGGACAGGTGGCTCAGGGACAAGAGTCAGTTGCAGCTACCAACTTGAATAACTTTTGGACTTCTTTTAGCTATGGTCAGATTTATGTTGATTGGCCTGGAGGACTGATTACTGGACTGCTTTTGGAGTCTGGTCTTTATGACTCAGCTCCGTTGAAAAAGACTATCGCAAAGCTTACCCCTTCAAAGTTCTTAAGATGGACATCAGTAGGTGCAACGGACCTGATCTCCGGTAACTACGCATTATTCAACTCTTCAGGCCAGACCTTATCCGGCATGCAATCCGGAATTCTCTCAAGTGTGACAGAGCCAGGCATTCTTCCATTTGTGACTTACAACAAGCTTCAGCTAGTGACAGGAAGTCTAAAGTTCCCGATCGACTTTGGCTCTGCAGTGAACGCTTGCAAGACATTAGGTTACTCGACAAGTCAAGTAATAGTCCACGCCGTCATGGGCGCTGGCAGGGCACTTAAAGGAGTAGACGCGGCTTCATATAAAACTTTACAGGCCTCAATGAGATATGCTGAAATCGCAGCTTTTGAGTTCTTTGAAAGAAGCATCGAGTTCGCGCAGACTGACTTCCCAGGAATTCAGATTCCTTACGTTATTTACCCTTCGCAACATTTGAACTCTACTGTTGTTCCTTATGATTTTACACCTGCTGAGCTTGCTCAGCAGATCGCTCTTGGACTGGCAGATGCCAAGAATAAGGTTTCTGCTCAACAATTCGTTTCGATTTAATTATTAGGTTAATTTCCTTGATTTGAGGTATGTGAAAGGTTTAGATTTTTGGGTAGGTTGGGAAATGGCTTTGTTGGGATCGGGCTTAGGGTGCTTGGGAGTGGGCTGAAGGCTTTAGGGATTGGAGATACACGTGCGTTGAAACTTGAGTCGAAATCGAGTTTGTTTACTGGTAATCTATATGATCTGCCTGCTTTTTGAGTGTCGACCGGGATGAATTCAGCTTTTCTTGTTTCAGAGTAGGAACTATCGAGTAATTCTTGAACTTGACCTTTAACAAACCTCTGTTCCGCAGTAAACATCTCTTCATCAGCAGCCACACACAAAGCCATCGCTTCAACAGACGAATACAAAGCACTAGTAACAACCTCTCCTAAAAAAACACAAAAAACCAGCACAAAGACCGCAGGAGCTAAAAAACTACTCAAATGTTTTCCAGAAATTCCTAAAAATTCTCCTTGATTCAAATTCAAAAAAGAATAAACAGCAATAAACCCAGGTAAAGCGATTGCGATTTTCATTTGAAACATGCAATGCCAAGGAGCAGCTAAAAACCCAAGACTTCTTCTTTGGTTCCTCTTTTTTAAATAAAATGATTCTCGAGATGACTGAGCATAAGGCAGTCCAAAGACTGCCAAGTAAATAAAACTAGAACTACTTGAATACTTCAACCCAAAATGATAACAAGACAAACAAATCCAGCAAAAATAAGCCGAAATCAAAGAACAAGTATTTTTATTGAACCGAAGTAAAAATTTATAAAAAATTTCTAAGAAAAAACTAGGAAATTTCAAGAAAAGGTTGTAAAAAGAACCTCGAATAATACTTCCAAGATGATAACGAAAACAGTATTTCAAGGATAGGGATAAAGGGTGGAAAATCACTGATTTTTCCTTTGTGAAGTACCAACAGCCTACCACCCCTCCAACGATGAACTCGCAGATGCCTATCAAAAAGCTAAGCCACCAAAATGACATAAAAATAATAAATCCCATGATAAGTCTATCAGAATTTCTAAATTCAAGTTTATTCACTTCCCCACCAGGGACCTCATTATTTTTATGTTTTTTCACGAATCCAATTCCAAAACTATAAAGCATCAGGGTGTAAAGTCCCAGAAGTACACACAATCCAATCACTTCCAAGACCACCGGAATCCAAACCAGTCTTTTTACTTTGTTTATCGGTTCTGATACGACTTTAAATATCTCTAAAGCTGAAAAAAATATTTTCCTATGAAAGACCAAATAAAGCAAGTAAATAAAATAACTAAAGCCCACAATTCCTGTTAATATTCGAAGACCGAGTTCAGGGGTTTTGTAGCAGTAATCAGGATTCACTGAATTGTTTTTTTCACAGAGTTTTGATTTGAACTGGAGAGAATTGTAGTAAATCAACAGCGCCATGCATGGAAGAAGACATGCGTTTTGGATTATTGAGAAGATTGTGAAGGATACAAGACCCTCTGATTTTCAAGTACTTGGAAAGGGAAGACTGATGATGAAAGCTACTGAGTAGCAGATGCTGATTAATACTCCGAATAAACCTATAGGCCAGACCTGAATGAAAAATACTGAAATTAAGTCACCTCCAGCTCTTCGGATTAAATTTTCACTTGTGAAGAACTCGTCGATTATTCTTTTTCTGGATTCTTTTTCTTTAGGGAAACAGTAGAACCCGTATTCAGTTGTTGGGTAGGAATCCCAACATTGGTAAGTTTTTATTATTGTCTTTTGATCTGTGTCGTAGTAGCAGATTGACTCACTTTCGACGTCTTTCGGGCATTTCTTTAAGCATAATGAAATAAGTAGGTCAAGAGGATCAGGATAATAAGTAAATTCACGTGATTTTAAACCTTCAACTCCACAAACGTCTCCTCGAAAATCACTTCCATGGCCCAGTCGGTTTATATCTCCTGTTAAAGATATGTAATAACTCAAGCCTAGAAGTCCTGCATTCAAAACAATGAAAACGCTTAAACAGAAGATGTCAGTGCAAACTCGATTTTTAGAGATTCCCATCAAGTCCTTAGAGCATTCCAAGACTTTGTTATGAACATTTTTTTGATCTTGATGTTCCCATCGAGTTATGATATTTTCAGATGATTCGGCAGAATCTTGCATTTATTAAAAACTTTTAAAATTTTTGATGATTTTGGAAATATTCAGTATTTAAACATTTCAGTGATTTTTTTTAGGAAAGATTTTGATGAGGTTTGAATGTTTTGTTTTAGAATCATTTGAAATTTGATTAGAAATTAGATGAAATGATTAGTTATAATATGGCTACTCTGCTTAGGGCTTTTGCTTCGTATTATAAGATGAAGACACATTCTGGACTGAAGAAGAGGGCGAAAATTACTGGGACTCTTTGGGATAAGCACTTCTTTTTTTATCCTATTGGCAAGCGGCATTTGAATGAATGCAAAAGTAGGAGCAACTTGAAAAGGAAGAAGAATCCGAAGGAGTTGACTAGTTATGGAAATGTCAAAAGACTTAAGGTGCTTATGCCTTATTGGAACTTTGCGAGGTATAATGGATAGTTTATTAGGTTCTTCAGTTTTTTTTAGGTGTATTCAATTCATCACTTGGAATAATTATGCTCTTGATAATTTTCCTGATGATATATGGAAGTTTGTTTTCTTCTTTGGTTTTTTATTTAGTTGCATTTGAGACTTTTTAATAATCGTATATACTTTGTGCTTTCTAATAATTTAAAACATTATATCGATCGGTGGAATATTTGCAACTATTTCGAATTTCTTAAATATACTACTTAGGAATGGGATTATTGAAGGATTTCAAATGATGAGGAGCTGGTTCTTGAATGATCAAATTAAAGGATATTAAAGTCTATTTGATTGAATTTTTAGAAGTAATTCTTTTACTCATATAAAAATAAGACTTTAGTATTTTAGCTTTCTAAAAGATAAACCTTAAAAATTAAAATATTAAAATTTTTTAAATTTTTCGATGATATTATCGATGATCTCAAGAAACTGTTTTATTGCCCTTCAAAAACATCTCAAACCGTTGACAAAAATAAAATTCTTCAAAATTTTAATATTTGATTATTAAAACGAATCCAAATAATAAGATTAACTTAAAATTTTAGTCTAAATTTAAAATTTTTCCTATTTGCAACAAAATTTCTGAAAGCCACTGAAGTATTAATGGATGTTGGTATCATCCTATTAAAACTGCATTAAAGTTGCAGCGTATTTGAAAATATATCTGCCGATTACTGCTTGATTTTCTATAGATCAACATAATCCCACTCTTAATTTAAATAAATGTATCAATCATATCAAAAGAAACTAATTTCCCCATCATCTCAGACCAAAGATGATAATCCTATCACAACAGAAGAAAGTTCCAAGCAAAAATATATTTCTGAGCACTTCTCACTTTACTCAGCATATAAAAGCCCTACCGAAATCGATGCATGGCCAAAAAAAATCTTATCAGTTCCTAAAATTGACTTTCAATCCATCCTCTTCTCACCTTGCGGAAGTTTTCTTGCAATGCATAATAAAACTAAACTATTACTCTATAATATAAGTAACAATTCTGAAGTAACTTTAAAAATTCATTCATCAACTTTCACTTGCCTGTCATTTTGCCAAAATAGTATAAATTTAGCCACCGGAACATGTGATGGAATGATAAAAGTTTGGAACTTACAAGAAAAAGTCGAAGAATTTACTCTGGAAGCGCATAAAAATACAGTCTTTTGCTTGTCTTGCTCACCTGATGGAAAATTATTGGCAAGCTGCTCGGCTGATTTTACTATAAAATTATGGAAAATCTATTCAAGAAATTTACATTTTTCAATGATAGTTGATTCACAGGTAAATTTTTTAACTTTTTCACCTTCTGGAGAACATTTAGTTTTTATATCTGATGAAAATTCTTTGAAATTTCAGAACATATTCGAAAAAAATTCATCTTTTTTTCTTTACTTGCCTTGTAAAAAATACTTTTTCTCATTTTCACCTGATGAGACATATCTTGCAACTGTTTCTAGAGAGGGCGTCGTTATTTGGAACCTGAAGGATAAAAAAATTGAAATTGAAATAAAAGAGTTTTTTGATATAAATTGTCTTGCTTTTTCTCAATGTGGAAAGTGGTTAGCAGTAGCAAGCCAAGGACCTTTAAAGCTTTTTGAACTAAACTCATGGAAGAAAGATATTGAATTTAATTATAAAGACATCAGGCTCTTATCTTTTTCACCAGATTCTAACATAATTGTTCTCGTGTCTTCACGTGATTTTATATTTTGGAATTTAAAAAAAAAGGAGGAAATTTACATTGATTTGAACTTGACATCGAAAAATCTAATTTGCTTTTCTCCAAATGGGAAAATATTTGGTTTTATATTTAAAAGCAACATTATAGAAATTCACTTTATAAAAGATAAGAAAAAAAATTTTTATATTGTAGGGCCTGCCAATTTTATATTATTTAGTTTTGATCATAAAGAAAAATTTATAGCAACTTCTGATATATTCGATTGCATAATCATATGGGATTTAAGAACAAAAAATGAATATTTTCATATTGAAAATAAAGAAATTAAGGCTGAGTTAATTTGCTTTGAGTTCTCGGCTGATGGTAGATGCTTAGCCTCAGGATATAAAGACGGTCATATTTTACTTTGGGATTTAATAAAAAAGCAAAAAAATATCATCATGAATAAATCATCATGTATAAATACCCTCACTTTTTCACCAGACAATCATTATTTATTATACGGGTCTGATAATATTATAAAAGTCTGGAATCTACATGAAAAGAAAGAAGAGCATTCATTTGATCATAGTTTGTATATAAAATCTTTGTCAATTTCCGATGATAATGAATACATATCATCAGTGAGCGGTTTAAAAAAATTAACTGTTTGGAATATAAGTTCAAGAGAAAAAGTACTCAAATACAAAAATCTTCAAACTTACATTAATTGCACTTCGTTTTCTGAAAATAAAAAATACCTAGCCACAGGATCTATTAATGGTAAATATTCACGTTTTAAGTGTATATACAACAATATAACTATTTGGAACTTTAAAGAAGGTAGGAAACTTTACGAACTTGTAGATAATGAAGATGAAATTAACTATGTTAAGTTTATATCAGATGGAAGATTTCTAGTAGTAAGTACTGTAAATACTGTTAAAATTTGGGATTTGGAAGAAGGTTTAGAGCACTTTTGTATAAACATAGAATTTTGTTCTGATGATGATATCAAAATATCTACAAATTTGAAGTACTTGGCCTGTTCAGAAGAAAAAGAAACAATTGATATTTATTTTATTGAAGATCAAATAAAAATTACTCTATTTGATAATTCAGAAGAGGAAATAAAATGTGTTGCTTTTTCATATGATGAGAAATATATCGCTATAGCATCTGAAGACAAAAAAATCAAAGTATGGAAAATACTTAATAGAAGAAAAGAGTTTACTTTAAGTGAAAAATCATCTGTTAACTTCCTTTGTTACTCACATGATGGAATGTTTTTAGCTGCAGGTTGCGAGGATAATGTGATAAAAATTTGGAATTGTAAAAGAAAACAAGAAGAATTTTCTTTAAAAGGCCATTCATCCAATATAATTTTTATCACGTTCTCATCAGATGACTTGCTTTTAGCTTCTTCTGATGAACAATCAGTCCAACTTTGGAATATTCAAGAGAGAAGAAAAGAGTTTTCATTTAATGCATCTTCAGTTGATTTGTTATTGTTTTCATATAATAAGAAATTTTTAGCTTCAAGGTGTAAAAAGAAAAGTGTGACTATTTGGAATTTAGATGAAAAAATAGTTTATTTGATTATTGAGAATCCTGAAGATAACTGCGCAAAATGTTTTACTTTTACAAGAGAATCATTTTTTTTAGTTGTTGGGTACTTGAAAGGAGAGATTATCATTTGGAATCTGAAAGAAAAAACTGAAGAAATTCATTTGAACTATTTTTTATCAGTGCCAATAATCTCTCTTACTTTTGGTAGTGAATATTTGTTTATTACTACAATTCATCGTGAAATAAAAAGTGTAGGTTTTCTGAACTATTGCCAAACCATTAAAATATCATTTTGGGAAAAATTATCATTCAGACTTCAGAAGAACTTAAAAAATTGTATTAAACAAAGAAATGATATTAAATTTATTTATCAAGATGCTGAAATTGCTGTTAATCTAAAAAAATTTCATGAATCCTCAGCTAACAGTTTACAATTTTTAGAAAAAAAGTTTACTTATGTTGTTTCTGAATATTTCCTTAAATTTATTTGTGAAGGCAACTTCAAATTAGCTTTAAAACTATCAAAATATTTATTAAAATTTGCAAAACTTGGTCTAAGAGTTCGATTTTTAACTAAAGAAGTATTAAAAATTCTTTCCAATGAACTGATGAACCCCAATCAATTAATATCTGAGAATTTTGGAATCTACGAAATTTCTATATTAGATTATTTTTTCAACTTAACTACTGATGAAAATTTAAAAAATACTATAAATAATTATAAAGTGAATATTAGAAATATACTAGTTTCTAGCAACAAAGTATCTGAAAATTTTACAAATTCTTCGAAATTCCAGTTAAAAAGGAAAATTTTAAAGGAAGAAATTTCTAAGATAAGTCTAATAAGATGCTCTTCTGAAAAAGATTTTACAATAAAATATTGGAAAGCAACTTACTTTTTCGGACTAGTGCTGATTAAAGAGTATGTCTTCGATCAAAAAATCAACAGTTTTTCAAGAGAATCTCTAAAAAATAAGTTTAAAAATGAGGCAAAATGTTTTGAAATTTTAGATTATTGCAGAAGTGATTCGAATAGTTTTAATGATTATTATGGATTCTTGAAGACACAAAATAGTTTTTCAATAGTCACAAAATTTATTGATCAGGATCTTTCAACTTTTATAAATAATTCTACTTTAAAGAAAAAACAAAAAAATAACCTATCAAGAGAAATATTAGAAAAAAATACCAAACTATTAATAAAGTCATTTGAAATAATGACTGAAAAAAATATCTTTATAAAGTTAAGCCCACATTCTTTTTTACTTGATGAAAATTTGAACATCAAGATATCTGATTTTATTTATTCTTCCTTCGAAATGGAAACTTATCAGCATGCAGAACCATTACCAAATAATTATGAAAATTACTTATCTCCAGAAGAAAGAAATAACAGAAATTCTCTTGATCGAGAAAAATGTGAGCTTTATTCATTAGGATTAATATTGCTACAATTGGCAACTCTAACAAAAATCCAAGAACTAAAACAAAATATCATCAAGTATTTAAATCAACTTAAAAAAATAAAATTAGGATGGTTGGAAACTCTAGTTAACAAAATGATTGAAAATGATCCAGAGCAGCGAATGAATTTCAAGAACCTGAATGAATGTTTTGAAAAGATAATAATTGAAAATTAGAAGAATATTAAAATATTAAATAAGTAGGTTTACATATTAATATAGTCCATTAATTTGAATATAAAAGTTTCATTTATTCATTATTATGAGATTAAACTGCATAATCTCATTTTTATTGGTAATCCAAATGATATTAATGGTTAATCTTGCATCACAAGAACAATTCATTTTTTCTGCTAGTGCAAGATCATCATCCCAGCTCAAGAATCATGCCAAAACTCTTCTATTTGCCCAAAAACTTCCCTTAATCCGTGGCTACATCCCTTATAAAAAAGCTATAATTTCAAGCAATTCATGTTCAAATACAATCATATTAGCTCCTCTTGGAAAACTTAAGCCATGAAAGGTCTTAAACTGAAAACATAAAGTCTAAATTTCGTGATTGCCCCAGCATAGCAAATTTCCAAATGATTCTACTTCAAAATTCAAGTTTTCTTCTTATGAGGTCTTTATTCAAGTTAGAGATGATTTAGGTATAAACACGGATTTCCAAGATAAATTAGATCAAATCTAGAAAGGCATGATGAGAAAAGCACCTAAAAAAACAAATACCAGAACTGCATGAAGAGTTCAGTAAAATCGTGGGCAGGATTCTCATAATCTTCAAGTTTCTTTGGTATGGTAGAAGGTGGATCTTGTATGTTTATTTGTTTTATCACTTCTATTTTGAGTTTTCTTTGGACATTATGGCTTTCATACCCAACAAGGCTTTCGATTTGCATAAGTTTCACATAATCTAATAAAATAATGATAACTGGAACCCTGATAGCTAATGCAATATATGCATCTAGGCTTGATTGAAACTATTTTCAAAGTAGATATCTAGGGAAATGTGAATCTTCAACAGCTTCTGAATGAAACTTCAAGAAGCCATATAAAAAGTTCAGAAATATTGATAAAATTGAATGGAAAGTCATAAATAGTCAAACTGTCACATTTTCAGTTCTCTGTTTCGTGGTTTTTCCAGTGATTACTTTTGAATAAAGAATGTTCAGGATTCGGATTTAGAAATAAATTCATGTTTGTTAGTTTCAGCAACATCCAGCCATCATTATTAACAAAGATTTTACAGAAAAATTTCATCATGAGCTATTTTACCTTTTTTGATTATACAGACTTTTTTCGATGCTAAAATCTTTATCCATCAAAGGATGTGAGTTGTCAGTCATATAGGGCTGATGATTGTGTATTGTATCTTTAAAAAGTTTTGATTATACAAATATTGTAAATTTTGTGTTTGGTGCTGATTGTATAACTTTTAAATTAGTGATAAACAGAATCAAGCTGCTCAAGATTTCAGGAAGAAAGTCAGAGCATTATAAATTGACAAGCTAAATGAATTTCCTGATAATTAAAAATTAAAAAAATTAACTTGTTTAATAGTTTCATCTTAAATCATTAAATATAATCCAATAATCTAAGGCTTCTTAGATTTCATCATCTATGTAAATTATTAAAATTTTCATGCTCTAAGTATTTTTCATCAGATCTTTTATTTTTCAAGATCTCTCAAACTTAAACCAAAGCATTTGTCAAATAAATCAACTTTTTTCAAAAATTAATCTCAAATAAATCGTTTAAAAAAAAAAAATCTAGGAATCTTCATAATGAATTAATTTCTAAAAATTATACTATAAAGCTGAAGTACTTCTTGAATGTTTCTTAAGCAATGATATATTTCTAGTGCTAATCTCATTATGAGTATCATCATATTGATTATTTTTTATAGTTATTGAATCCTGAAGGCTAAGAGAAAGTGCTCTAATAAACCTAGGCTTCATCAAAACATTCAATTCAATTTTCTGTAAAGAATCCTTAAAAAAATCCAAATCAATTCTTTCTTTTCCATCACAAATCAAAGCCGAAAAGTAAGAAATTATCGAATTTTTCTTTAAATTAAGTCTTTTTAAATAATTTTCAAATAGATATTCAGAAAGTCCTTTATCATAAATCATGGAAAACCTGACAAGATGTTCATTTGAAATTTCAACAATATTCTTTACCATCACTCTGACATCATCTTTAAGTAAAACATTTTGAGACCTCATCGAATAAACCTTAAACAATATTCTTGCCTTTCTTTTTCTGCTTCCCTTTCCTAAAAGTGCCATGAGGGTGAAAACTTTACTTGTAGAGAGCTCGTCTTCTTTAGAGTCTTTCATATAATGAAAAATAAAGATTTCTTTTGAGGTAAGAGGATGATTCAGAAAACGACATATCGAAACTAATTGATTACGAGACATTATTTTCTCGTAGGGGGTTGTAGAGATAATCTCTTCTACAAAGGATAGAGAAATTTTAGATAATGGAAGAGAAATCTCAATATTTTCGATTTGAATGTTGGAAGAATCGTCGGGCTCGTGTCTAGATGATGTGCAACCCATTTATATAAAATTTTGATAAATCTGGTAGAGAAGATTAAGACTTTATATGAAATTTACTGTGATATTCAAATTCGTTTATTGAAATTTTGGAAAAGGCTTTTTAGGTTTTATGTTTTTATATCAAGAAATTTATATAAAGAGATCTGAGTTGGATATAAAATTTCAGTTGTATAAGAGATTGATAAAAAAGGAGGATTTAAATTTAAGATGTTTGATTAGGTTGATATTAGACTTTGAAGATTTGAGAATTTCAGAGATTTTTAACTGTTTTTTTTAAATGTGTCAAATTGAACATAAATGATAAAATCCAATCAAGAAAGTTTTTACTTTAATTTGAAGATGCAGAATTTTATTATTGAAGTTTGAATTATCATTCATTTAGTAAGATACGCCTAATTTTCTTTTATTAAATACTAAGAAATTTATAAATCCGATAAAATTTGGTTATAAGTTTAATCATATAGTATAAATTAATTCATTAGTGAAGCACTTGATTCTAAGTCTTTATTACGATGAAGTATACTTCAATATCGAAAATCATATATAACTATCAAATGATATCATATGAGGAAATTAAATCAAATCAAAGAATATTATAAATATAGAGATATTATATTTTAGAAGATAAAAGAGATTTACAAAATTATAACTGGAGTATATAAGAATCTTTAATATATGATAAAAGATAATTGTATATAATAAGAGATGATAAAACTTTGAGAAGTATAATCAAGTTTAGAATAGTAAATATTTACCGATTAGTCTAATTTTCCTAAATCATAAGCCAAATAAATGGAACTTTCAACTCCAAAGTTACTAGCTGACGAAATGAAAAACTTATCCTCATCAATGACCAAATTAATGGACACCGGGAAGTCAATGTTCATTCAAATCTGCCAAAAACTATGCAAGATCACACAAGAACTAACCGAAAGACAAGAAAAGCTCATCGACATCGCTTCAACCTTATCATCCTCAGAAAATGTCCCACCCGAGTCATTTAAAGGACTAAGCGATCTAAATATCGAGTTCCGAACTGAAGAAGAATTCTCCGAACTGATTCAAGATCACTTTTCTAAAGATCAAAAATCCAAACTCGACTTTTCCCTCTTCAGCGAAGACATTACAAAGATTTTAAACCACTTACAAGAAAGCAACGAATTTATTCAAATCTTAAAAGAAAACTGTGATAATGAAAAACTTGAAAGGGGAAAAATCATTCAAAAAATCGATCAAGTCGAGAAGTCTTCTCAAGAATCTGAAAAAAAAATTCAGATGAAAATCAAGGAACAAGAAGAATTTTTTAAAAAGAAAAAAAATAAACTCGCAAGAAAAAAAAACACGGATGCTCTAAACAAAAGAATTAGTTTAATTGAAAAGTCTCTTTTGAGTCAAGACTTTTTCATTCAAGAAGTCACCAGGAAGTACGACTCCATCATCGACGGGACTAATCAAAAAGACTTGATTTTGAAAATTCAAGAAAAAAATTATAAAGATTTTACTAAAAGTATTGATGAAAGATTAAGTAAAAATTTGGATCGAATTTCAGAAAAATTAGATAAACAGGGTGTTGAAATTAAAAAATTTCAAGAAAACTTGAGAAATCAAGTTGAGGAGTACCACACTCAAAGAGATATCAACCAAAGGGAAGAGTTTTCTGAGTTGGAGAATGAACAGTCTGCTGGATTTGAGAGGTTTCGAAAGGAAATCAATGAAAAGGTTGAGTCTCTAACTGCTCAGTATCGAAAAATAGTTGAATCATTCGACCAGGAGTTGACGAATAGGATGAAATTAGAAGTGAAGACTGTTGTTGAAATCAAGAAAGAAGAGGAAGTTCAAGAAAGGCTTCAAACTCGCAAAAGTGAATTTAGTTAGGTTTGAATAGTATGAATATTCCTGACAAGATCAAGAAATTTCGAGAACTCCTGTTGAAGCACTGGAATGATTCTGCACTTCAGTACTTCAAAGAAATTAAAGTATCAAAAGATGACTGTTATTTATTTCTTTGTGAAAAATAATTAGATTGTAGAAGATTATCAAGGTAAAATAAAAAAGACTGTGAAAAACATTCAGTGGGTAATAATTATTCAGGTAAAAATCATTCAGATAGTAAAATTATTCAAGGCAGTAACAAATAAGAGGTATTGGCCAAATAGAGCGTGATTGTTTTGAAGGATGTATGGATAAGAAGACTGTGATTGAAATTCAGTGTATGTTTATAACTTGAAAAATCAAAGCTATGAAGCTAGGGAAGCGGATGAACCGAATAATGTGAATGATGGAAAATATGCACGCAGGTGGAAGGATGAGTACCCTGAATGCGTTTTTAAGGACTGGGGTTATTAGTTTTAGATAATTAGATTATTCTTTAAAGTAACTTGGGTAAGAGAATACTTATTTTGATTTGGGTATTAGTCAGGTAATTTCAGTAATCAGGTTTAGAAATTTGTTTGGGTAAATAAAAATCTTAATTATTAATAAAAGGAAAAAACTATGTTATTTAGAGATAACTAACTAATAAATTTTTAGCTGATACTTAAAAATCTTTAAATAATCTCTCATATATAACCTATAAACCTACTTTTCACTTGAAGCTCTCTCGAAAAAAGTATCATAAAGGTGTGAGCACATCTATTCTTTTGTCTTCCTAGAAAACCAATCACTATAAAATAAATCTAGAGTAAAAAATAATGAAAACTTACTCAAAACTTCCTAGCAAGGGTCTTGGCGATCAACACAAAATACCCGAAAAGTCAAATAATTATTAACCTTCGCTACCAAAATATAATCCCATTAGAAAAATCAAATCTTACATGTTCCTCAACGACCAGCAGATCCAAACTTTTATCAGAAAATATCAACTGATATTCATATCCTCACTTCTTAGCACACAGATCTCGGAAAAACATTTTTTATTCAGCAAAAAGCAGAAAAATCGTAAAAAATAAAAAAAAATCGACCTTGCAGTTTCAAATTCGCTGAACTCTGCGAAAAACTTGAAAAATAGAGTTTTCAGATAATTTCAACTACCACGTGAAATGAGTTTTAGATATCGGCTTATTGTTGGATTGAGTTGATTGAAAGATGTCTAAACCGTTGTAAATTAAAATTGACTTCGAAAACAATTTGAATATTTCTGAAAGGCAGCATCATTTTTTAAGTAATACGAACAGCAGCTTGAATTGTATTCAGCGCCTTTCTGAAGATAAGTTGAATTAAAGAATAATTGAATTTGAGTTTTCTGCGAATGTTGCCTGATATTCATGTCAGAATTGGAAAAAAATGATATTTTTTATGTTTTGAACAGGTTGACCTTAGTTGCAAAATTGTTTTAGCCTTGCAAGGCGGAGTACCGATAGTATCATGTTGATTGCAATATCTGTCAAAGATTCTATTGAGTCAAATGTTGATTGACTTGGAGCTTCCATTTATAAGAGGATACCGAACTTACAGAAACAAAACACTTACTGATAACTAATGATCATCACTTAAGGTAGATCAACTCTTTAAATAAAAATTTCTCAATTTTCTATCACTAGAATAAAGAATTAACCAAAAAAAACTTCCAAAAACTTATCTTTTCTGAACAAACTTGGTAATCTCATATCTGAGATTTTCAATTTTTTTAAAATTTAATTTTTTCTCAACACCTTATCTAATTCCTAAATATTTCAACTCAGATCAATTATTAGATCTTTTCGATAACTGGAGTAAAAAAAATGATCAGGGTTTCTTATGAAGTGTCAAAAGGTTTATATCATAAAATTACCTAATTTTGTATAATAAAGTAAGGATTACTCACCATGATAAAGGTATAGGCCCTTCTTGATTACTTTTCCCAGGTCGAACGACTTCTTTATTCATTCAATGCATCAACTTGAGGAGTGAAAAAGAACAGAAGCTCGATTTCTCAATTTTTTTTGAATTTCTTCTTCATTATCCCCAATCTACAATTGGACCAGTTAAAAAATAGTAATGGTTTCTTGAGGCGAAACTTTGCTTAAAGTTTCTTCTAAAGGGTTCTTGTTTCCTTCTCCCATTGAAAGAGCAGTTCTTTTCTGAGTAGTCACTCTCAGTGTCCTTCCGTTGAACTCCGAATTTTTCATTTCGCGAATATCGGATTTCACGTATTCCTTTGATTTGAACTCTCAGAAGCGCTAGTCCTTTGTTTGTTGTTCTCTCTGTCGCGGATCAGCCGTAAGTTCATCATAGGCCTGCCTTTTCGAAGAGACTTCAAGTCTTCTTCTTTAGTGTCGTAATTAATGTTATTAAATGATTAGAAAATACCGAATGTGCATCTTTTTCTCCATACTCAAAGTAAGCGTAGTCTCTTAAACATGAATAAATAAGTAAAGATCAAATATATCTCGAATAGCTTGCTTGATACGATTCCAAGTTAGTGTAAAAAAGAATTCAATTAATTAAGACTTGGAGTCGTCAAGTAGATACTTAAGGATATTCTCGACGATGATGGCCTTGGAAACAGCTAAGAACATGACAGTGAAGAACTACATTAACCAGAACCTTGCCGCTCGTGACTAACTTGAGAAGAAAGTAAAAAAACTGATAGTCAAGGCCTAGGAATATCTTGTTTTTAAGCTTATTGAACAGCAGGATGAGTCTCTAAAAGTCACTTGAAAATAACAGGTATTAAAGCGCATAAGATCTTAGAGTCGCCCAGCACCTAACCACTTCTGGACCAAGACCTAAGTTCCAAAAAATTTTAAAAAAATTAGAAAATTTAGGCATGATGTGAAATCGCAGAATTTCAGATTTTTTTGAACATCAAAATTTTTCATTAATTCAAGAGGGTAATTTTGGATAAGATAATATAAAACACTTATATCTCATCAGTTCTCAACTTGTGATTAAAAAAATACATAGAGGAGTTGGAAAAATCTCCTAAAGACATGTATCAATAAAACTGTTTCAATATAAACCAAGAAATTTCCTGGAATGGCCTTTTCTTAAGTTTCAATCAAAACGTATAAGGCAAGATCTGAATATACTTTTTATTGGAAATTTCAATTAATACTGCAATTTGAGTAATTTTTAGCCTATTATTAAATTTACTTAGAGACTGATTGCAGTGTTTTAATTTAAAATTTATAGAAAACATGCTCCTTGCACCTCTATAAAAGACGTTTACCAGAAGATGTAAATTCCTTTTCATATATTGAAAGATTTTTAGAGTATGGAGATCAATGGAATATAACTAAAATTAATCAAAAGAATTAGACATCAGGGATCAATATAACTTCCTCCATGTCCTTAATTGAAAGTAGAACTCTCGTCAAGTAGTTCAAGGAAAATGTTTGTGAGAAAGTGGGAAGTCATTTTTTTACATCATTATCATATGCTTTGGAGAATTAATTTTTGACTTTTAACTGCCAATATCGACTTGATTTGGAAATAAAATTATTAGAATTTACACTTTGTTGATAAATATGAAAATTTATTACAGGAATTTCCTGAAAAGTTCATAAATGCTGTTGAATTGAAAAATCTTTCAGAAACTCGCTTGTGAGAAAAGAAAGATGAATTTGTTTTAGATATTAAGAAAATAATTTGAAATTGTTAAGAATTAGAAAATTATTTATTGGATTAGGTTAGAAGAGCGTAAATTGGCAGGTGATTGGTTTGATTTGACGGAAATGCAGAGTTTATCTTGGGCTATAAGAAATCTGTTTTTTGATAGTTTATCTCATCAAAATAAGCAAATATGAGTCTTTCAGTAATTATTAGTTTATTCAAGATTAACTAATGAATGAATTTTAAATAAAAACATATTCAACATCATTTTATCTAAAATCTATTTATCTAATCTAAATCTTCAAATTTCATAGCCTTCCGAAGAATACTCTTGCATGGTAACTGGAGTGACTTTACATAAAAGCCTAGGCTCAACTTCCACCTTAAACTCATTTTTCAAATTTGTCCCTTTTTTCCTAAACCCCTTCAATTTTTTCTTAAATTCAGTTTTATGCTTATATTTCTGATAAAACCCTTCACTGAACGACATCAAAACAGCGAAAGTTCCCATAAACCCAAAAACTGACCCAACTAAAGATCCAATAAAAAACAAGAAACTTTGATTAACAATTCTTTTAGTATTCACAGCAGTATCACTTTCAAAGATAAAGATATTCACTATTAAGTGATTTTTCAAGATAATGCTAAATAATTTTACGTTTCATAACTTGAAACAGCCCCTGATTGATGATTCTGATATTCAGAGATAAGAAAACCTGTTTCCAAACTCGGCCATTCATTCGATTCACTTTCAAAAATCTGAATTTTTTTTACAGAAGGAATAAATTTGAAGTAAAATTTCGAAGGTTCTAGTCCTTTGAAAAGAAACTCATTTGAATAAGGCTGTATTATAGTTGATAAGCTACTTGTTTTTCCTGGAATTGAAGAAGAACTCGTCAAATTTAAGCTGATAGCATTAGCTGAACTTGAACTTTCTTCCATTCTGACCTCGATTTTCGCTGATTTTGAAGTTAACTTGAAGTTTTTGTATCTTACTGAAATTTTGCAGTCACCTTCCTCAAAAGAGCATTCAACAGTCTTATGATAAAAACTTACTCCTTGTTGTTCTAAATGAATCCTTTTGTGACACTGGTTTCCTTGTCTCTCGAGGTCAACACACTCCCCACCATAAAAGTAAAACACAACATTTGCCTTAAAATCATCAGCAGTGATTTCATCCTCTAAAAGAATCACAGGAATCAACGTCCTAATCTCAGAAACATTATCAAGCCGGTAAGTCAAAACAGAAACCACAACTGAAACTATCACAAACAACACAAAAGCAACAGAAAAAGCTCCTCCAGTTAAAGTCTTTTTATGAATCACAGGAACATCTAAACTATTTTCATGTTGATCCACGAATAAATCGATTTTTTTCAGAAAAGGATGAAAATTACTGACATTTACAGCAATTAATATCACGATGATCCCAAAAACACTAAAGCTGTACCATAAATAATTAGAAATTCCACTGATAAAATTTTGTTTTGTTTTGAATGATGAAGGTTGAATTGATTCATTTTTAGGAAAGTTTAAAAAATTTTTTGCTTTTGATGAACCGATGGGACAAATAGTGCCTGCAGGGCACTTAAGGCAAAAATGAGCCCCGGATGTTTTTGAGTAGGACCCGAAAGGGCAAAGACTGCATGTTTCAGCACCGACTGATGCGTATCGACTGTTAAACTTACCTGGAGGGCAGGTTTTACAATCGTTGTTTTCGTAGTAAGTCCCTGGTTTACATAAACTGCAATTTTTTCCTATTGTTCCTGGACTACAGGAGATGTTGTATTTTGATTGGTTTATGAAGGTGAACTCTAGTAAGTTTCTGGTTGTGTAGGAAAAGGAACTGAAGATTTCTAGGGATCTTATACCACTGAATGAGTAGAATGAACGTTTAAAGTGGACTAAGGAGTGACTTTTTGTTGAATTTAATAAAGTAATCAGTTGGGATGCATAGGATTCAGATGAACTTTCAGCTTTTCGACTGTAAAGCATTATGCTGTTAAGTGCTAAGTAGTCATAAATAACTCCTCCGTATCTTATCATGTAATTATCAGTGATTAACAGCTTGGTATCTGACCCTACTGATGTTAAATTATAAGGTGAACCTAAAAAGGTATTTGAATAATGAAAATTGCCATCACTGAATATACTAAAGCAGATTAGTTCTGGATTTGGACTGTGGTAAAAGTCTTCTCCTCCTGCAATAAAAAGATCAATGTAATTATCTCGCTGCTCAATCCAGCAGTTTACTTTATGCAAGCCTAGACCATTGAAGAGTACAGGCTTCATATTAGTTAATTCAAACCGGTTAGTAATGAAACTATAAGTCCAGATTTCATTGAAAGCCAATTCATTATTCCTTCCTCCAACAATATACAAGACGTTTTCATGAAACACTATGCAAGCTGATTGCCTTTTAGAAGGAAAATCATTCTCAGCATTTAATCTATACCAAGTTCTCTGAGGTTCATGAAAAATAAACAAATCATCTAAAATTCCACTTTCAGAAACTCCTCCAAAAATAGCAAAAGTCTCAGAATTTGTTTTAGAGCATGCAAAGCTTGCCCTTTGACTAGGAATGTCTCCAAAAAAATTAACAGGATTCCAGATTTTCATCTCCAAATCGAAAGCCCAGATATCATTTTGGTATGATTTGATATCATTTTCTCTCAACATAACTCCTCCAAAAACATAAAAATTTGTCCCAATTACTAATCCACAATGATCTATTCTTTCTGGGGGACTTACCCAGTAAGGTGAAGTAATATTTCTACCCAAGTTATCTTTAGAAAGGTCCAGCGTAATAATTGAGTTTGTGATTTCAAAAAGATTTCTTCCATGTATAAAATGGACAATATTATCGACCTGCACAAAGGCGCCTTGAGAGTTAGAAATACCAAAATCACTTTCAACTAAAATCCATTCACTTTTCTCAAAGTTAAACTTGTAAAAGTTTTTAAATTCACTAAATGTTGCATAATCTATTCCAAAGAATATGTACAGTTCATTGTTATAAATGCATGAATAATGATAAACTCTTCCATCAGGCCTATCTCCTTTGACTTCAACAACTTCCCAATAATTTCCATCAAGATCATACCTATAAATATCATTTTTTACATAATCATTTTCAAGTGTCTGTATAAGAGAATAACCGAAAAGGTAAAGCGAGCCATTAAAATACGAAATGCTTGAACCTTCCTGAGGATATGGAGGCCCTTCCCCTGAAAACACCAGTCGAGACTGAAGGGTATCAGCTTCAATCCTAATTTTTTATTACAAGTAAAGCGTATTCAACAATTTTTTAGCAAGACCTCCAAATATCACGATAAACTCTGTCGAATTATGCGTCATCCAAGTAATTGAAGGATTAGTAGTTGACTCAAACACATCTCCTTTTAAATAGTCTGAACTCCAGCCAAGAGTTTTTAAGTTAAACTTGTAAATCTCATGATTCAGTGAAAAAACTAAAATTTCTCGATTTTTGTTAAGGAAAGTTTTATGATAGAGTAAAAATGATGGAATCAGTTCTGAGCCTATAAGTTCTCTTTCCCAGAGTCTTGATGTCAAGTCGAAGTAATAAACATCTGAAGTTTTCTCTTCACTTGTGATGTCATAACCTCCAGTTAGATAAATCCGGTTTGATGTCTTGTCATAAACAGCAGATAAGCCAATCATCGGATTCGGTGGTGGTTGAGTTTCCGGTATCGACTTTCTGACAACATCACCAAACACAAGGCAAAAAGCTAAACATACAAGCACCATTATTTTCCAATCTCTTAAAATAAAATAAACTTTCAATCCACTTCACCCAACTCCTCAAAACCTCCAAATACATAACTTCTTAAATACTAAGTATTAGCTCCTTTATCTAAATTGTCTAAACTCCACCCAGGTGGTAATTCTCTCTCAACAAAAAGTTCTTTTTTTTTTTCCTTAAGTTCCTTAAAGCATTTCCTAATAGTGATTTCCTTAATCGTCGAAACTTCAGTGATCTCAGTATAAGTAATTCCCTTTCCAGCGACTTGTGCGACCATATAAACAGCGGCACTAGCAACAGTTAAAGGATTTTTTCCAGTGACAAGGCCAAGTTCATTAGCCTTATCAGCAACATTCTGTGCAAATCTCTTCACAAGTTCATCTTGCCCCAGTTCATAAGCATATCTTTTCGCATATTCAGCTGCAGAGCGAGTGATATTATTTTTCATAGGCATAATCTTCTTAATAAGTGAATAACACTTTAAAATATCTTTCTTGTCCACATTAAGATGCATGCCGATCTCACGAATAGACCTGGCGTTATTTTTTTTTCGACAAGCGAGAAAAATGCATGAACCGACGATTGAATTGTGACTTCTTCCTTTTATTGACTTTTTCTGTTCGATTTCCTTGAATAAAATCTTGGCTTCTTCTTTAATCACGTCTGTCAAGTTCATGGTTGACGAGATCTCGTCGATTGTTTGAAAGCCTCTAGAAAGGATTTTGTCTTCATTTGACTGAATTGACCGCTGGTTCCATCGGGTCAGGTCTGAATGTTTGCCGCCTATTCCAGATATCACTGTGCAAAGGCCTCGGTCGCTGAGAAGGTCGTTGTTTGCCTGGCCCACTCGCTTCGGGTCGTCTCCGCCTTGCGCGCTTGAGTCTTTGGCGAAGTTCCGCCATTCTGAGGACTCGTCGATCATTCTGTCGATTGCTACTACTCCACAATGACGACAGACTACATTGCCTTCTTGATAATTTGTTATCAGTCCTCGCTCTTCACAGTTCCTGCAAACGTCAAACATTATAATGAGACCCCCTGTGAATGGAAAGATGGAGATTAAAGATTTTGAAAAATTTTAAGTTTTAAGATTTTAGATTTTTGTATTTTTAGGAATTTTTTAAGATTTACTTCTGAAGGGATTTATTTAAAGGTTTCACTATCCATAGAAAATCTGAAACTTCTGAAGTACTGCTGATGACCTGTTCCCAGAGAAGGTGAGTTTCGTTAAAAGCAGTGATTCTGCCGTAACCTACCCGGTCATCTTGAAAAACTGAGATGTCTAAAGGTGTAGTGCTGACTGGTGCATAAGACTCGTCCTGTCCTGGGTTTCCACTGATGACGTGAACAGGAGCGTGACACCCGACTATTAAATTTTTGCTTTCCTCGTCGCAAGCGACGGGTTTTTCTTTGAAGACTGGCCGGATTCTTTCATAGGCGTGGACATGTGCGGAAACTATTAGATCTACATTGAACTCCTTCCAAAGTCCTTCGAAAGTCTTTCGAACTAAAGGAGCTTGTGTCAGGCAGTCACTGTTGTGTCTCTCTAAGGGAGGCTTTCGCTTTGATCGCTTTAAAGGAACTCTTTGAGCACTGCAGTAGAGAGGACGGTGGCCGAATACTACCAGAAATGGGTACTTTGAACGGTTTAGAGATTTTAAGTCGGATTTTATGAAGTCTTCTTGGGATTTTTGAAGAGTTGACCATTTGTCGAAGATTAGCTCTGTTGAATAGGAAAGGAAATGGATTTTTCCTAGGTTGAAGGAGTAGAATAGGTTCCAAGAATCACCTGGCATTGAAAAACGGTGGTAGTAATGAAGAATTCTAAATGATTTTTCGTGATTACCGATAGCTACCATATAAGGAATTTTACTTGCTATTGGCTCGATTTCACGCATGAAGATATCTCCTTTCTTTCCATCCTTCGAATTAAAATCATAAGCGAAATCTCCATTATGAATAACTGCATCATACTCAAATTTTTCGACTTCCTTCAAAACCGAAGCAACAGTCCAGCTATTTTCAGGACTATTCCCTAAATCTCCAAAAACAATAACCTTCGATATTTTTTCCTCATCAAAGTTTTTTTTCGCCCTGAACAAAAAAACTTCACTCCACCCAAAAACATCAGAGCCAACTCGATACTTGTAAAATTTTCCCTGTTTTAAATTTTTCATGGTTGCAGAGCAGGAGAATAAAAACCTTTGAAAAACATAAGGAAAGTCCAAATTCGGAAATTTTTTCCATATTCCAGGAGAATTAAACTGAAAATCCAAGTCCTTCTCCAAACTTTCCAAATGACTGACTTCAGAGTACTGAACAACTGAATCGTTACTTGGAGCTAGAGCAGCCCAGGTGACAGTCATTTCATCCTCATTGTTCCCAAGGGCAAGATGGACTTGTTCAGGTGTAAAAAAACTTGCAAAAGCGCAGAATAAACCTAAACAAAAAACAAAAATTTCCATATCTTCTTCTTTCTAATCCAATAAATCTTCATTCTTCCAACTGACCTTTAACCTCTTTTCTTCCAATTCTAACTCCTCACCAAATCCTTCATATATTTAAAAATGCGTCCAAAGCTAGGAAATCGTTTAGCCCAAGTCCCCAGTTCCACCAGCGCCGGTCCAAAGTTAAAATCAAAACTAGATGCACTTCAAGGAAAGTACCATGAGTTCATGTCGAACTGTGCAAGTCTTTTCGAAGAAGATTCAAGAGCTAAAGTTTCTCCAAACTCGAAAAAACGTGAGTCACAAAGCGAGTTTTTAAAGGAATCTGAAAAACTTCGAAGGGAAAACACGTTTTTAACTCGAGTTGTCAGTGATTTAAGTGATAAGATTACTTCTCTTGAAGGGAGTCAGACCGAGTCGTTGGTTTTGAAGAACTTTGAGGAAAAGTTGATGTCGAAGAAGAAGCTGCTTGAGAAACAGGAACAGGAAATGTGCAACTTGCAGAAAGAACTTGAAAAGACCAGGGTTGAACTTAATAGTATCAAAAAACAGCATAAAGAGGCGAAGGAAGTTAGAAGTAAGACTCCAGTTTTTCAGGGAATTAAAGGAAGTGTCACTAGGAGCATGCTTCGACTTGCTAAGCCTAAGGACTTCTCGCCTATTAATAGAAATAGGTCTGGGTCACCTATCAGCAGGTCTGTTTCACCGAAGGAAAGGAAAAAACATGAGGAAAAGGTTAAAATTGATCAGTTACAAAGTGAGTTGCAAAAGACTATTGAAGAAAGAGACCTGTACAAATCCTGGAAAGACTACTGTTCTAAAAACCCAGTAGTCCCTCCAGCGATCAGTTCAATAATCAGCCACTACGAAGTCGAGTTACGAAAATCATCCTCAATAAACTCAATCCTAAAGTCCAAAGTCCTCACCTTAGAAAAAGCCTTAAAAGACACTTTATCCGACGTTGAAAAACTATTAAAACTAAGAAGAACCAAAACCTTAGAAGACCTAGCATCTCGTTTAAAAGACAGCATTTTAAGCCAAGACACGTCAATCTTCTCCAACCCTTTCAACCAAATCCAAAAACTTGAAGTAAAAAGTCTTCCAAGGCCAAGTTCAAACGATTCAGAACTTCTTCGTCTTTCAAGTTCCCGACTCGAGAAAGAAAACAAAGACTTAGAAGACATCTTAAGACGTGAAAATCTCATCGCAGATTTTTACTCAGAAGCAGTAAAAGCCAAGTCAGAAGAAGTTGAAACTCTTCGAAACACTTTTTCTACAATTTACAGTTTTGATAAAATCGGAGCCACTTCTTCCATGAAAGCCGCTGAAAGCTTGTCTGAAGGCTTTTCAGTCGTCGGGACTCCTTTCGGAAAAAATTCGAGCTTTGAGATGAGCTTCGCTCAAAAAATTGAATCGCCGAAAGCTTTAGAAACTTTGAAGAACTATGAAAAAGTTTTTGAGAATTTGATGGGAAATGTTGAAAATTCGCTTTTGGGTCGAGTTGAACAGATGAATAAATTTTTTTGCAGACTTGAGGATGTTGTTAAAGTTTATAAGGAAAAAAAGTGGAAAATACAGGAAAATCGAGAAATTAGGGAAAAATTGATGGAATGTGAAGAGGAAAGAAATAGATTTCAGAGAGATTTGAGAGAAGTGAAAGGGACTGTTTTGGAATATCAGATGAAATTGAAGGAAGTTAGGGAAAATGCGGAGAAGGATTGGAAAAAGTCTTTGGAAAATACTGAGAATTGGAAAGAAAAGGCTTTTGAGAGGGAAAAGGAACTTCTGGAGATTAAGAGTGAAATTGATGAAAGGGAAAAGGAAAGAGAATTGGTAGTTTATCAACTTAAGGAACAGATTATCACTTTGGAGAACTTACTTAATGATAATAGAAAAGAAATTTCAATGATTTCTGAACAGCTGAAAGAAAAAAATTCTCAAGTTTCAGCGTTACTTAAAGAAAATCAGGATTTCAGAGAAAAATGTAAGGTGACCGAACAAGAAATAAAAAAAAAAATTACTGAACTTGATGAAAAAAATGCAGAAATAGGGGAAAAAAATAAAGAAATAGTAGAAAAAAATGCAGAATTAGTAGAACAAAAAGCAGAATTAGCAAGAAAAAAAGCAGAAATATCAGAAAAAAATGAGGAAATATTAGGAAAAAATGAGGAAATATCAAAAAAAAATTTGGAAATTGCAGAAAAAATTTCAGAATTACAAGAAAAACATCTAGAGCTGCAAGATATGTTCGAAGAAAGGGAAAAAGCAGAAAAAGAACTGAAGTTATTAGAAAACGATTTCGATGACTGTCTCCGAAAAAACGAAGAATTATCTGAAAAAGCCAAAAAAGAACTCGAAAACCTCTCAAAAGCCTCTTCAGAAGCTTCAATATTTAAGCAAAAGTTCAAAGATGCTGAACTTGAACTGATCCAATTAAAAAAACTAGAATCCTCAACAACTGACCAAGAATTCCTAGAAAAACTAAAAAAAGACTCCCTATTACAATCTTTAGAAAATCTTCAACTCCAAGAATCTCTTCAAGAACTTCAAAATCAATTCAAAATTCTAAACCAACAACTCAAAGACTCCCAAAAATCCTTAGAAAACAACAAAATCCTTCAAGAATCTTTCGAATCACTAGAAAAACAGCTAAAAAATCAAGAAAACCTAGAAAAATCTCTACAATTTTCCAACAATCAATCAGCTGAACTCCTTAAAAAGCTAAGCGATTTAGAAAAAACCCATGAAACCTGTTCAAAATCCTATGAAAATCTACAAAACACTCAAAAATCTTTAGAAATCTCAGAAAAATCTTTAGAAATCTCAGAAAAATCTTTAAAAGAATGCAAAGAAAGACTAGAAACTCAAGAATTTTCATTAAAAAATTTTGAATCTCTTTACAACAAGTCTCAGTCAAAGCTTGCAAAAAGTCTGAAAGACTTCAAATCTCAATGCGACCAATACGAAGAAACAATTACTGACTTAAGTCGAACTCTTGATAAAAAAGAAGAAGAAATAAAAAAATTTAAGGAGCAACAAAATGATTATTATGAAAATAGTGAAATTATTGAAAATTATAAAAGTAAAATTTCTATTCTTCAGGGCTTTCTTAAGGAAAATGAAAAACTTGCTCAGGATAGAATGAATGAAATTTCTTCTTTACTTGAAATTATCGCTCAAAAGGAAGATGTTATAATGAAATTTGAAAGGGAAAAAGAGGAAAATATTACCAGTGAAAATGAATTGAGGAAAGGAATGGATTTGGAAAGGCTTAATAGGAAATTTGAAATTGAATTGAAGGATACCTTGGATCAACTTCAGGAGGTTATAAAGGAAAATGATCAGGTTAGGAAAAATCTTGTTGATCTGGAAATGAAGAATCAGAATTTAACCCAACTTCAGGATGCTGCGAATGAAACCATTAAAAAAAGTCTTTTAGATTTTGAAGATCTTTCTGTAAAACTTCAGGGAAAAATTGGGAAATGTCGAAATTATAAAAAAGAAATAATTTCTATGAAAGAGATTTTAACAGCCCTTCAGTCCGAGAAGGAAAATCTTCAATCAGAGAAGGAAAATCTTGAATCTGAGAAGGAAAATCTTCAATCCGAGAACAAAAATCTTCAATCAGAGAGGGAAAATCTTCAATCCGAGAAGGAAAATCTTCAATCCGAGAACAAAAATCTTCAATCCGAGAAGGAAAATATTGAATCCCAGAACAAATATCTTCAATCTGAAAACAAAAATCTTAAATCCGAGAACGAAAATCTTCAATCATCATTAAAAGCTAATCAAAACTCAATCACTCCCTTAAAAAACCCGGAAAACCTTCAAATTCTGACCCTTTCTGACAGTTTTTCCATTAAATCCAAATTTTTTTCTAAAAATTCTCCAGAACTATCATTATCATCATTTGAAATTCAAGTATCTCCAGAGAGACCCTCAACATCTCTTTATTTTTTCGAGCTTTTCGACATCGAATTGACTACAGACTCAATAAACAAGTTGAAAGAATCGATGAAAAACTCTTCCCTAAAGCTAAAACTTTTGGAAGCCGCTTACAAAAAGATCGAAGCCGAATTTTCTTCATTCAAATCGCATTCTCAAGACAAACAAGATGACCTCAAACTTGAAAAATACGAACTTTCAAAGGAAAATGACGACTTAAAAAGGAAAATCAACATTTTTTCAGAGGAATCAAAACAAATCTCCTCAGAACTTTCGAAAAAAGATATAAAAATCAAAGAAATTCTTTCAGAAAAAGCAGAAATCGAGCTTCAACTCAGCAAAATCTCATCAGAACTCAACGAAAAGTCCAAAAAAATTCAAGAACTCAGCCAAGAACTGACAAATAGCAGTAACTACGTACAAAAGATATTAAAAGAAAAAGAGTCAACTGAAAGAAACTTGGAAAATATGACGAGAACTGTAAAAAACATTTAGGCAACTCTAGATAATTCTCAAGTTCGAAATGAAATATCGACTTTAAGGGCTCAGTACTCGAAACTTGACTCTATTAACTCGACTTTAGAACAAAATAAGTCTAGTTTAGAGCAAAAACTCAAAAAGGCTCTGCAGGAAAACTCGGAAATTCTTGAAAAACAAGAAGACTTGAATGATGAAATTGATAATTTAAAACAAATTAGAAGTCAGCAGTCTTCGCAGATTTTTGAGTTTGAGAATAGGGTTAGGGAAATCACTTTGGAGGCTGAACAGGATAAGAAGCAGATTATTGAGTATAAGAATAAATTAGCGACTTATATGAGGAATACTACTGCTTTGGAAAAAGAACTTAGATCGATGACCCCTCCTCCACGTCGAGATCTAATCCAAGATTCAAAAGAAAGTTCTCCAACTCGAGTATGCCACACAGCAGACAGCATTCCAAGCCTTTCAATCGAGAAATACCTAAGCAAACTAAAACCACTAATCCAACACCCATACCCAGAGTCAGTCCTAAACTTCTGCAAAGAAATATTAGGCCAGGAAAACTTCATCATCCGTTTTCAAGAGCCTTCAATTATTTCAGACGAGAGTCGAATGTCTGACATTTCAAGTGTGAGCGAAGCGAACATTCAAGAAGGCAACTACAGAGCGCATTCAAAAATGTTAGAACAAAAAAAAATGATCCAAAAGCTCCAAACGCGTCTTGTTGAAAAAAAATCACGTTTGAAGATGTTTAAAGGACATATTCGTGCCTTGCAAGAAGAGATTCGCCGGTTGGACCAGGAGTTGAAAGCGATGAAAAGTTTAGATTTAGAACATTTCAAAAGTATTTTTCAGAAATTTGTAGGTTCTTTGAAGACTGTGGATAGTGAAAGCTTGAAGATTCTTCAAGTGCTTACTGGAGTCCTGGGTATTGAGGTACTTCCGAGAGTCGACTCGAAGAAGAAGTGGAACCTGTTCGCGAAGAAGTCGAAGTAATAAATATGTCTGAAAGCACCCTAAGAATAGTGGGGGTCAAACCGAGTAGTTTAAAAAAAACTCTAAATTTCGTCGTTTTATGCAACAAAGGCGGTCATGTATGGACAGCAGAGGTGACTATCGAAGACTTAAACCTAGCCTTTAAGACAATATCCAGAACTTTATATTTGATAAACAACTTCGTCTGGACCCGTCTGGAGAGTTTTGACTTTGAATACTTATCAAAATTGCAAGAAGAAATCAACGCATTTTTATATCAACTAAGGTTCAGAGAAGATGTTCTTTGTCATCCTCTAATCAAAGAAATTTTATCAGTGCCTGTCGTTTGTCTACCTCTTGAACTAGTCTCAACATTAAGAGTCTCAGACACTTACTCTGTAACTTCAGTCAAACTGATACCCGAGGTAAAAACAGTCATCACCACTGCTGAGTATTCCTCAGTTTTCAAAGGAATCGGAAAACTTTGGTCCTTGATCGAGTCTCAATACTACGGCCAAGTCGCGATTTTAGGCTTTGATGACAACTTGTTTAAAATCGAAAGTGCGGAGGTTAAAGAACAGGTTAAAACTTCTTATTGGAAAAAAAACTCTTTTGAAATGATTTTTGGACTTGACAATGGAAGTTTACTTGTGGTCAGGTTTAAAATGAAACTAGGACCGAATTCTAAAGGAATTTATGATGGGGATAAAGTGAACTTGGCTGGAAAACAGTTTTTTAAGGTTCATGGCAGTCCTGTTGTTGGTATCAGTGGCGATGATGACTTGGTTCTTAGTATTAGCACTGACTCTATACTTAAGGTTTCGGTTTTTAGGACTCAGGGAACTGAAATTTTTCATGATGTTGTTGGAGGAGGAAGTCTTAAACAGAGACTCACTTCTTGTGACTCTCAGGGAAATATCAAGTCGAATGCTAGGGATCGACTGGTCTCGCTTTTTTATGATAAAGTCACAAAAAAAGTGTTTTTGGGATCGGAATGTGGAAAGGTCTTGGTTTATCTTTTAGAAAATTCTATACCCAAGTATCAGTATACTGTCAGTTGTGGGGAAACTATCTGGGATTTGCAAGTGAGTCTAGGTTGCATGTACCTAGGAGTAGGAGACAGCATTGCAGTCTACTCAGACAGTCGTTCCTACGAGATCCTAGCACGTTTCCGTCCCCACATCGACGACATCCACATAACAACTCTGCGTTACCACCAATCCAAAGAGCGAATATTCGCAGGTTACTCCGTAAATCTTACATAGAACGGTCTTCTGCTAATCTGGCACACAGTGATTTTCCAGCTTTTAGTAGCAGTCAAGGTTTTCGACGACGCGATAACCGCTCTAGAAATCGACGAAAAATACCTGCTTCTCAGTAACACCTACAGCGAGTTGAAAATGTTTGAAATAGAATGATCATGTTCGTATAAACATATAATAATTAACAATGAGTGATGATGACGAACGAGTCCCCAAACCTTTCAAGGGGGATCCTAACTTTTTCACTTTACAAGAAAGGGACTGTATTGGGTGTGAAGCGAAAATTGAACATATTCGAGCCATTAAAGACGCACTTGAAGAGGTTTTTGAAGAAAATGAAGCGCTTCGAACACGCGTCGTTGAATTAGAAGCTTGGGTCAATAAAGCTGCTGATAAAATGGAGAAGAGGGAGGAACAGATTATGGACTTGTATCAGTCTATTGGTGACCTTTCACAAAAATAAACTACTCTTAGCAGGTTAACTAATGAGCTAGAGAAATTATAAATGGAAGGACAGAAAAAATCCAACTGGGCAGACGAAAGTGAAGAGGAATGGAGCGACCAAGAGCGCCCTGCTCCGGAACAGAAATCACTTGTGACTGCCCAGAACTCAAGACGAGACAATCTGATTTCCGCTGTTAAGACCCAATCATTCCCTTTAACAATGTACTTGGCCAACTTGTCATATCGCATTAGTGAACGAGACTTGAGAAGTGAACTACAGCTTTCAGATCAGGCTGAAATCGTCTTAGAACAAGGGGAAAGAGGACCTAATGGGATGGCTACTGTCAAAGTAAACACTGCTGCAGATGCTATGAAAATTGCTGAAAGACATGACACTGAAGTTTGTGGAAGGCTACTTACTGCATCTTTGAATAAACATGGAAGCTTTCATAAAGGAAATGGAAGAGGTGGAAGAGGACAAGGCAGAGGTGGACGAGGAGGACGTGGAGGACGCAAAAATTACGATGATTACAAAGGATACGAAAAAAGCTACGAAAAAAGCTACGAAAAAAGCTACGAAAAGAGCTACGAAAAAAAAAGTTATAATCAAAACCGAAACTACGAACGTGATGAAGAAAGACCAGAAAAGCACTACGAAAGGAAATTCGAAAACAAAAACAAATCTGAAAAACAACCGACTAAAATCACGATAGCACCTTCAGAAGAAACTCACCGTCCAGTAGTTCAATCTTCCCAGGCCTCAAAGCCCAAGAGCAACCCATTCGGAGATGCAAGGCCAGTCGACACTTTAAGACAAGAACTAGAGTTCGAAAAGCGACTAGAAACCGAGAAAAAGCCAAATGAAGTCGAAGAAGTCCCACCTCAACACGAGAAAAGATACATCAAAAAAGAACTCAAAGACTCAGACCCTCGAGAACCAGAAAAGCCAGAATCAAAGCCACCAGCAGTTCCATCCGAGCACCATCCTGACCCAAAACCAGCAGAAGTCCGTGAAAACAAAGAAGAAAAGCCAGAAGTTAAAGA
Source organism: Stentor roeselii (assembly GCA_006503475.1). Taxonomy (NCBI): domain Eukaryota; phylum Ciliophora; class Heterotrichea; order Heterotrichida; family Stentoridae; genus Stentor; species Stentor roeselii. Next base: position 44,741 of record RSEH01000018.1, on the reverse strand, counting down.
AGTCCAAGCAGAGGACCCGCCATCAAAGCCAGAAAGACAAGAGCCAGAAAAGCCTCACGAAGCCGAAGACAATTACCGGCCGCACAGCGGCCGGGGGGGGAGGGGAAACCGGAGAGGGTATCGAAAAAAGCCAGACAGTCGTCCAGATACAAGAAGAAGAGAAGCAGATGATGAGAGACCAGCTGAAGGAAAAGAAACGAGAGATGAATGGGGAGCTGAGAATCATCAAGAGGAAGGCCATGAGCATAGAAGGAGAGGATATGATGGATATAGAAGGGGAGGCTTTGATGATAGGAGAAGAGGAGACCGAGCTGAAAGAGGCGATCGAGGAGATAGAGGGGATAGAGGGGATAGAGGGGATAGAGGGGATAGAGGAGAGAGAGTGGAGAGAGTGGAAAGAGGGGATAGAGGGGATAGAGCCGATCGAGGGGATAGAACTGATCGAGGAGATCGCAACAGGGGATACGACAGAAGGCAAAATCGAAACCATGAAGACAAGAAACATGAAGACGAACCTGCATATATCAAACATTATGAAAACAAGAATAAAGAAACTAGACCTCCTGCATGGGGAAATGTTGAACAAGCTGCGGAAATCCTTAAGAAACCCAAGGAAACTAAACCTATTCAAGAAGAGGAGAAACAGACCAAAAAAGGAACCAATTATATTAAGAAGTCCTATAAAGACGAAGTAAGCAAGTAGTTAGTAATAGTTTGGATTATTGAAAATATGAGAATTAAGCATCTTAGTTACGCTTCTGGAGGAGGGAAAGGACTTTTAAGCCATACTGTTGGTGATTTACTTAGAAATGCTGCGCATAGGTGGCCGAAACATGATGCTTGTGTCAGTTATCATGAAAAAGTTAAATGGAGTTACTTGGAATTGCTTCAAAGATCTGAAAATATTGCTCAAGGGCTACTTTCATTGGGACTTCCTAAGCATGCTCGAGTTGGGATTTATGCTCCGAACTGTAAAGAGTGGCTTTTGACTCAGATGGCAGCTTCTCTCGCAGACCTTATTTTAGTCAACATAAATCCAGCATACCAAGTAGTCGAGTTAGAACATGCCTTAAATAAAGTCGGAGTCTCAGCTCTTGTCATGACTCCAGGATTTAAACAATCGAACTACATTGAATTACTTTCAAAAATTGACCCTGAACTGAAAACTCAAACTTCAAGTCATTTGAACTTAACTAAACTTCCTTCTTTGAAACATGTGGTTTTGATTGGAGAGCAGAAAGAAAAAAATATGATAAACTTTGATGATCTTTATCATCGAAGCTGTTCTGACTATGAAGAAAGGACTAGAAATGTAAAGTTTGAAGAAGAGACGAATATTCAGTTTACTTCAGGAACTACTGGAGCACCAAAAGCTGCAACTCTGACCCACTTTAACATAGTAAATAACGGTTACTACATCGGTGAGACCTTAAAATACACTCACCACGACCGAGTAGCGATACCAGTCCCCCTTTACCACTGTTTCGGAATGGTGATCGGAAACCTAGCCTGCATTGCCCACGGTTCCGCGATGATCTATCCCGATCTCGGTTTCAACCCATTAGCCACAATCGAGGCAATAGAATCAGAAAAAGCAACCTCATTATACGGAGTCCCAACAATGTTCGTAGCATACGTGCGAGAACAACTAAAGCACAAACGAAATTTAAAATCATTAAGAACAGGAGTCGTCGCAGGAGCCATCTGTGTTCCAGAACTAATGAAACAAATCGTTGATATTCTCGGCATTCATCAAATGACCAACGCTTATGGAATGACTGAAACGGCTCCTATTACTTTTCAATTGAAGTTAAATGCTGACTTCGAGAAAAGAATTTCAACTGTTGGAGAAGTTCATCCTCATGTCGAGGCAAAGTTAATTGATGAACATGGAAATATCGTTGAAAGAGGGGAAATTGGAGAAATTTGCACGAAAGGATATGTTGTTATGAAAGGATACTGGGCAGATGAAAAGGCTACAAAGAAATCGATTACTGCTGATGGGTGGATGATCACTGGCGATCAGGGAATCATGGATGAAGCTGGATTTTTGAGGATTGTTGGAAGGTCTAAAGATATGATTATTAGGGGAGGTGAAAATATCTATCCGAGTGAAATTGAAGCTTTTCTTGCTACTCATCCTGATATTGAAGAAATTCATGTTTTTGGAATTCCTGATGAATACTACGGGGAACAGGTAGCTGCTTGGATTAAAATGAAAAGTAACGCTGGGAATTTGGAACAGAAGGATGTTGAAAACTTTTGTAAGGGGAATATTGCACATTTTAAGGTACCGAAAGTTATCAAAATCGTTCAAAGCTTCCCTACCACTGTGACTGGGAAAATTCAAAAATATAAAATGAGGGCAGAGTATGTTAGATAGTAGGTAATTTGAGTTCTTAGTATTGAGTAACAGTCTGTTTTGGAAATTTAGAAAATTTTAAATTTTAGAAAATTTAAAGCATTTTTTGTTTTTCAATGTTTTAATTCACAATCCATCATATTGAAAAATCTTTAAAATCCTCATTTAAATTCCAAAACCTTCAGTTTACAACCTTCAAACCCTTAAATAATTTAAAATTAAACACCCTCTCTAATAACTCACTCAACCATTGAAAATCCTTGTTAAATAATATAAATTATGTGCAATTGTACTTCAAAATGCCTAAAGCTCTTAATCTTCCTAGGTTGCATTGTTCTTCTAGGTGTTGGAGCAGTTCTGATTTGGGCTGGGTACTACATAAGCAAGTTAACTTTCCTAGATTCCCTCGATATTGACTATATCCAAACAACATGGATCATCATCATCGTTTGTGGTTGTTTATCAATTGCAATTAGTATTCTTGGTTTCTTCGGGGCATGGAAAGATAAATCATTACTTTTAGGGATTTTTATAGTCTTCGGATTCATCATCAGTCTTATTCTTATCGCATTTGGAGCTGCTCTCATATATGCAAGGACTTTTTCAGAAGATTACCTGGGAACTGAAAAAAATGCTTGGATCACTTTGAAGATGCTGATGAAGGATGTGATTTAGCTGGAATTGCCATGTGTCATCTTTACTGTCCTTGTAAGGCAGACAATAAATACATTGATGAGTTGAGAATAAAGTATCTTAATGATTCTGTTGAGAATCAAATTTATGCTTATAAAGATATCGGTGCTGAGAATATTAAAGAATGTGACCCTTGCATCGAAGCTGATAGGTATACACAAAATTATAGTGATGCTATTGATTATGATCAGTATCAAGATTTGGTTGATTGGGTTGATAATAATATTGGAGTTGATATTAGTTCTGATTGCTCTGTTACTGCTGAAGAGTATAAAGATAAATATTTTGATAGTTCAGTTAGAAAATACTTCCCGATGCTGAAATGGGTTGAAAATACTTTTGATTGCTCAGGATTATGTACACCTCAAGAAGTATACTTGTTCAGTGATGCTGACAATGGAGAGCCTAGTGGAAGCTGTCGTGAAGAACTAAATGACTGGATTCAAGAAAAATTTTTGCAATTTGGGATAATATCGATAATATTTGGAATTTATCTGCTTGCAGTTGTGATGTTTGCATGCTGTATTTGTTGTTGTTGTAAGAATTGTAAGGGAGATTCAAATGTCAAAGAAAAAGATAGTATTAATGAAGAAAATGATGATAATAAAAAGAAAGTTAAAGACAATAACAGTCATGATGAATATGAGATAATCCCTAAAACTGATAAGGATTAAGGTAGTTAATGATTTTAAAATTAAATGAAGATTTAATACAAACAACCTAATAAATTACTTCTAGATTATCAGCTATTTTCACAATATTTCATTGAAACTTCTCTTTATTAATATTAAAAACTTATCCATATCATACATAATTATCCGAAAATCTCATTTTCTTAAAAATTTCCAAGATTAATCAAAATCAATAATAAAATCAATAAATATGAGGATCAAGCACCTAAGTTACGCATCAGGAGGAGGTTCAGGGTTACTAAGCCACACGATTGGTGACCTTCTAAGAACAGCAGCCCATAAATGGCCAAAAAACCAGGCAATGATAAGTTATCATGAAAATGTTAAATGGAGTTACTTAGAATTACTTCAAAGATCCGAAGCAATAGCTCAAGGGCTTCTATCACTAGGTCTCCCCAAACATGCTCGAGTCGGTATCTACTCCGCTAACTGTAAAGAGTGGCTTTTAACCCAAATGGCAGCTTCTCTTGCAGACCTTATTTTAGTCAACATAAATCCAGCATATCAAGTAGTCGAGTTAGAACATGCCTTAAATAAAGTCGAAGTCTCTGCTCTTGTAATGACTCCAGGATTTAAACAATCGAACTACATTGAATTACTTTCAAAAATCGACCCTGAACTGAAAACTCAAACTTCAAGCCATTTGAACTTAACTAAACTTCCTTCTTTGAAACATGTGATTTTGATAGGAGAACACAAGGAAAAAAATATGATGAACTTCGATGATCTTTATCATCGAAGCAGCTCTGACTATGAAGAAAGGACCAAAAAAGTCAAATTTGAAGAAGCAACTAACATTCAGTTTACCTCAGGTACGACTGGAGCTCCTAAAGCAGCTACTTTATCTCATTTTAACATAGTAAACAACGGTTACTACATCGGTGAGACTTTAAAATACACTCATCATGACCGTGTAGCCATTCCAGTCCCTCTTTACCATTGTTTCGGAATGGTCCTTGGAAACCTCGCATGTATCTCTCACGGGTCAACAATGATCTACCCTGACTTCGGATTCAACCCAATCGCTACAATTGAAGTAATCGAAGTTGAAAAAGCGACTTCTTTATACGGAGTCCCGACTATGTTTGTAGCTTATGTCAGGGAACAACTCAAACTTAAGAAAAATTTGAAAAGTTTAAGAACTGGAATTGTTGCTGGAGCTATTTGTGTTCCTGAACTCATGAAACAAATTGTTGATGTTTTGGGAATACATCAAATGACTAATGCTTATGGAATGACTGAAACTTCTCCTGTTTCTTTTCAATTGAAAACTGATGCTGACTTTGAAAAAAGGATTTGTACTGTTGGCGAAATTCATCCTCATGCTGAAGCGAAAATTGTTGATGATCTTGGAGGTGTTGTGGAAAGAGGGGAAATTGGAGAGATTTGTACTAGGGGGTATTTGGTTATGAAGGGGTATTGGGGAGACGAAAAGGCTACAGAAAAATCAATTACAAAAGATGGATGGATGCTGACTGGAGATCAAGGAGTCATGGATGAGAAAGGTTTTCTAAGGATTGTCGGTAGATCCAAAGACATGATTATCAGAGGTGGTGAAAACATTTATCCCAGCGAAATTGAAGCCTTTCTCTCTACTCATCCTTCTATCGAAGAAATTCATGTCTTTGGCATTCCAGATGAGTATTTCGGGGAACAGGTAGCTGCCTGGATCAAGCTTAAAAGTGGAATAAATCCCTTAAACCAAAATGATATCGAAAACTATTGTAAAGGAAATATCGCTCATTTCAAAATACCGAAAATTGTTAAAATAGTCGAGAATTTTCCCATAACTGTGACGGGAAAGATACAGAAATATAAAATGAGAGCAGAATATTCAAATCCTAAGGAAATTTAAGATCTTAGAATAATAAAGGAAAATTTATTTAAGCTTTCACGATAAATCTAAATTTGAATATTTTCTGCTAGATGATAAATATTAGAGTTCATTAAATGAACTTAATTAAATTATCGAAACTTAACCTTCGCTTCATAAAATTATTTAATCCTCTTCAGTAAAACCCAAATTGAAAAAAAATACAAAATTATCAAAACATTAAAATTTCTACATAGTTTTCATTTGAAATAATCAGATATATTCAGTAACTAAACCATTAATCAAAAATTCTCTGAAATTAAACCTTAATCTCTCCTCTAAACTAAAACCAACCCAAACATTCCAAAAAACTCAATCCACAAAAAACTTTCCATAAAACTAATGAAAACTCTTACAAAATCTCAATAAACCCTCTTCACTCTCCATACTAATATGAACATAAAACCAAAGATCCAAATACGAAAGAACTCAATAGATCGTTGGACTCCATCAATCGACACTAAAGACTTGAAACAAGACGACAACCATTTTCCATCAAGTCCATTAGAAGACCGTTCAACAAAAAGGGTAGTTCTTCCAAGTATCAGAAACAAGCTGATAATAGCAAAATCTGTATCCGAGCCTAAAACTCTTAAAACTCTTCGAATGCTCACAAGTCGAGACCCTTTAAACCCCCAAGTTTCCAAGGCAATGAGGTACATATACCCAATAAAATCCCCAGTTCCTAAAAGACAAACCTACCTAAACTACGTGAGTCTTTCTCCCTTCATCCACGACGACATTCTCAGCATTTCCCCTCGTTACCAATCCGGGCAAGAATGCATAAAAAGTATATTTATAAAGAAATAACTTATTACTTTCTGAACTTCCTGGTTAAATTAATCTGTTTTTCATTTCGAATATCAGAAAGTTTTAACAAATTTGCAAGTTTTTGATTTTCAAGTTTATTCAACTCGTCAGCCCTTTTTAAGGCTTTTTGAGAAATGGACCCTGGTTGTTTTTTTATGACTCGAGGCTCGTCATCACTGCTGTTTTCGCTGATTAGGTCTAAAAGTTCGAAGTCTTCACCTCCAGCCTTTGCGAGTTGGTCCCAAGTGATGGGATTTTTTTCTGATTTACTTTTATTGTGAGTCTTTTCAACTGGGTTCAAATGACGATCACCAGGTCTTCCTTTGCTGAAGACCTTTGGAGAAAAGTTGGAGCTTTTTGATACGTCAAAGCTGAATTTCATTAAAGAGTTTAAATCTGCGTATTTACTTCCTCTCATCTTTCGTGCGTAGATTGAAGGCTCGTGAAAACCTAAAATTTCTAAAAATTTTGATGATTTGATGTCTTCTGGAAGGTCCTTCCATTGTGTTTGGTGTTTCGAGTCGTATTCTTCATCGAAAAAAAACAGGGAAAGACTTTCAAGTGATCTGAAAAATTGAAATTCAAACATTTCTTTCTTTGGGTTCGAGTTTTCAGTGAAAAGTGATTCTAATGATGATTTTTTTATACGGTTTTTTGATGGGTTTTTATGTGACTCTAAAATTGAGAAGTCTTCACAGAATTTGAAGTATTTTGAAAGGGTTAAAACCTCGAATTTCTTTCTTGGCTCTAAAGAAAGTCCAGGGTTTGAAGGGTTTTTACTGTAAAATAAAAAAACTTCATGACAACCTTCACGTGCACGGCTTTCAAGTCCTGCGGAGATGCTTTCCTTTCGAGAAAACTCAGAAACCTTTCTAAGTTGAGTCTTCATCATAGTTATCAGCGAGTCGATAAAAGTAGGGTCGTCACTTGGCATCATCATTGACTTCATTATTTCATATTCCTTGATACTTAAAGCTAGTTTTGACTTAAGATCTTTCGGGAAGTGAACTTCGGCGAACCATTTCTCACAAAGTGATTGAAAAATAGAAAAATCGATTTTTTTACCTTGAAAATTTTTGAGTTCTTTGTAAAAAATTTGGATTTCGGAAGGACTTGGAACTATTCGGCAGAGACTCATTAGGTCGATGAGTAGTTGCTTTAATGAATAGTTTTCGATCAGTTTCTCTTGAATTAGAGAGGTTTGCATCGTGAGTCTCTTTTGGAACTCTGAAAGTGACAGGTCCTCAAATTTGTAACGGATCACTTTGGACTGGACTAAAGATGAGAGACTTTTGGATGAATCGGAAAAAATGCTTATGCTCGAATTTCGATTTTTTAATGGTTTAGATGGACTTGAAGGGTTTTTGGAAGATGATGAAGCTTTTGAAGATGGCTTTTTTCGGCTTGAGCTGTGGGAAGAAATGGATTTTTCTGATTTTTTTGGGGAAGGGTTTACTTCGGTAATCATTTGGAAGTCTTTGAGTTGGTTTTCTTGACTTTTTCTGCTTTCAGGAGTTTTTGGAAGGCTTTTTGAGGACTCTTGGCTTTTTTTTCTTTCTTTCAGCTGGTTTTCGATATTTTCATTATTTTCAATCTTTTCATTGTTTTCAATCTTTTTGTTTTCATGAGTGTCTTGATGACTGTCAGGTCTAGGAAGTGCGATTTCATCTTTTTCATCTTTCCCAACTTTTTCATCATTTTCCAGACTCTTGAAGTGATCACCCTTAACTTCTTCAGAATCTTTCTCAATTCGACTTTTCACATACTTTCCAAGTCTTTTCCTAATACCTAATAGGGTGATTTCTCTGCATACCCTTTACTTTTCATTAAACTTGCCCATAACAACCTTCACAAGAGGTTCCAAATCAACCTCATATTCCTTCAGCGAATCGAAAAGTTCTCCTGCATCATTTCCAACAACTTTTCCCTTTCTTTTTAAAATTTCCTCAAATTTTTCATCAAATCCTTTCAAAAGTCCACTTTGCAAGTCATTCATCAACATAGAAAATTTTCCAATTTCCATGATTTTATTAACAAATGTTTTCAAGTGTAAGTCATTCAGCATTTCGACCATTAAACACGAATTTAAAGTCAGGAATTTCTGCAAAGTCACTCAATTCTCCAGATGAACAGAAAGCAAAGCCGAGGTATTCAAGTTACTTTGAAAGGTTGTCAGTGATGACTAAAAAATTCGAAAGAGTTCAAAGAGAAGCGAGGAGAACTCATAAGAAAGTCACTGAAAATATGAAGAAAAACCTTAAAACTTTGGAGGATATTGAATATTCTGTTGAAGAAGATGATGGTCGGTGGAAAGAACAGCTACAGATGTTTAAGGAACAGAAGGATAAGAAAATGACTGTTGTCCACAAACTTAAAGCTTTAAATTTCCCTGAAGTGGTGAAGGATAAGGAACCTATTAAGAGGATGAAAGCGAAAAATGAACTTGAAGTACCTGATAGGCCTAGGGTTAGTGTCTCGGAAATTTATTCTAATGTTGGAAAATATGCGCTTATGAAAAATAAAAGGAACTTTGGACAGGTACGTGCTGAGGCACATTTAAAGGGTAAGAAATTTTTGAGTAAAGGAGTGAATCGGAAAAGCATCAGTAGCAGTACTAGAGAATTACCAATAATTGAAAAAGTGAAGATCTTACCAAAACTTGCAAAAAAAATTAAAGATTTGAAAGGAAAGCAAAACTGTTAGATAAATCCTCATATTAGAAACAATCCTCCTTAAAAAAACCTCTAAAACCTTCCAACCTTTCATCACAAATCTTTCCTTAAACCCTCAAAAACCTCTAATTCTCAACAAACATCAACCTCAAATCTACCTTTCTTCACTTAAAAAGCCATAATTATTAATATTACTAAAAATCCCAATTAATATATGGAATCTTCAGTGATTTCAAAACCTATTCAAATCCCAGAAGCCGCAAGAAAGCCTTCAACCCACATCAAAATCAAGACCCATCCATCAAAAGTCAAAACATCATCAAAACCAAGTAAATTTCCTTTCAACATCCGCTTTGAACATTCAAAACTTTTATACAAGTCAGACTCAGACTACCCTGACGTGATAAAAGAACTGAAACAAAGAGGTTGGCGTGATAGCGAAATAAAGTCAGATAAAGGATTTTACTTCCTCTGGTCTAAAACCTCAAAAGTCTTCAAAAACCTTCCGGCAGAAGTAATCGTGAACCACTTACAAAACATTCAAGAACTATCTCAAAAAATAAAACTTTCTGATAATTTGAAAGAAATTTCAAATACTTTCTTCCCACTCTGCTTTCATATCGAGAATGGAAATATTGAAGAGTTTTCCCAAACTTTCCAAAAATTTTCAGAAGAGTCTTTGATGAGAAGGTCTTTAACTTCAAATGATTTTCAACTTTACTTAAAAGGTTCTAATTATGATTCTTCGAAAGGAAAATTAAAAGACTTACAAGAAATTCAAGAGTTTCTAGAGAAAATAGAAAGAAATGACCCACAGTTCAATATAAGAGGAACAAACGGGTTGTGGATAGTAAAGCCAGGGTGGATGTCAAGAGGCAGAGGGATCCAGGTGTTAACATCCTTGTCCTCAATAGCGTCATATGTGGAAGAAGGTCCATGGGTGATTCAAAAATACATCGAAAACCCTCTTCTAGTAAACAAACGTAAATTCGACATAAGACAATGGGTGTTAGTTACTTCAACCCAATCGATATCAGCTTATTTCTACAAAAGGTGTTACCTCAGATTCAGTACCGAAGAATTCGACTTATCAGCAACAGAAAACCTATTCGTTCATTTAACAAACAACAGCGTGGTAAAGTACAGCAAGAACTTCAAAGAAGAAGACAGCATGTGGCACTCAGAACAGTTCCAACTTTGGCTACTCGAAAACTACGGAAAAGATGAATGGCCTCAGATTCAATTGAAAATTCAGGAAATCGTGGAAAGGACTGTCAATGTTGTTAAAGATAAAATTTGTAGAAGAAGGAACTGCTTTGAACTACTTGGATATGATTTTATGATTGATGAAGACCTTAACCCTTGGCTTATTGAAGTTAACTCAAGTCCTGCTATGGACTATAGCACTGTATTACTTATGTAGCCTGTCACTGAAACACTTGTAAAGGAAATGGTTCCTCATTTGTTTAATGTCGTCTTTGGAGATGAGGAGGAAATGTTTTGTCGACTTAGAGTTTGATGTTAATTAAAAAGGTCTTGATTTTCTAGAAAATTTTTAAGTTTTTTTGGAATTTCAATTGTTTTTAACTGAGACTCGAAACTGAATATTCCTCGAACTACTATTTCAAGGTTTTCATCTGGAATATCTTGGAAAATTGATTTGAAACCTTTAAAGGTTTCTTTTAGAGAAATTTTCGGGTGTTTTAAAGTTTTTAAAAGAAGGTCTTCTAGGTTTATAGTGTTTTTCAAGGGTTTCATGGACTTCAATGCAAATTTCAAATCGTTTAGAGTGACGACGACTGAAGGTTTGAACTTGATGATTCTTTCTAAAAACTGGTCTTCGTTGATTCCAGGTGAGCCTTGACTTAACCTTTCAAAAAAAAAGTCGATTTTTTTATCTTTTATTTGAATTCCTAGACCTCTGACAGCTCTTTTGAGCTCTTGACGAGTGATGAGTGGTAAATTGTTAGGATTCATAATATGCCAAAATTCTTGAATGTCTATCAAGTTCTCAAGACAACTAGCGAATACTTTCCCAGACATAAAAGAGTCTCTTGAGTCTCGAGTCAAGCTACGAACTTCTTCCTTTAACTCAAAGTTCTCTTTTTTCAGTCTTTTCACCTCAGACTCAAGCCTCTGTATTGTTTTTTTCAGGTCTTCTTGATTTTCTTGTGATTTTTTCTGGAAAAATTCAGAACATTTAGTATTTGTTAATGTTTTAATCAAAATTTTCTCATTTTTTGAAGAAATTTTTCTTTGTTTTAATTTTTTTTCAAAAAAATTGAACTGAGAATTTTTTTGAGTTTTTATTTTGCATGAACGAAGACTTGAGGAAGGTTTGGCAAGATGAGTCAAGTTTGAATGAAAAGGAGAAAGTTTCATGGTTCTTGTGTTGGAAGAACTTTTTGACCTGCCAGTTAAGAAGGTTTCCATTTATTATTTTTAAATGATTATAAAATGTCTCGATCCTTGAAGGAACAGCTCAGTCTTGATGATAACGATGGGCTTTTTTTCATTCAAACTAGCCCTCAGTCTATTTCTAGCAGTGAAGAAGAGAAGGAAAAGCAAACTGATGCTTTGGTTGAAGCTTTTAGAACTAATGGAAGGTATTTTGAAGACCCTAATCCACTTATAAGGTGTTACAATTGCAATCAGCATGGTCATATGTCAGGCTCTTGTCCTAATCCTTCATATAAGTTTCGATGTACTTATTGTGGAGAGCAGGGACACACAGCATATAATTGTGCATTAGTCATTTGTCATCGATGTCAAGGAGTTGGTCATAAAATCAGTCAATGTCGAGCCGACACACGAAATAAATGCGATGCTTGCGGAACTTCAGGACATTCATACAGGTCTTGCATTGCGCGGGAAGAGCCGATCTCAGCGAAGTACTTGTCACAAGTAACTTGCCTGGTTTGCAGACGCAAAGGACATGTTAATTGTTTTTCATTGAGGTCTTATTCAAAGTCTCTTTTCTGTGCACGCTGTGGGGATAAAGGACATACTTTTATGGACCACTCTCGGCGGAACTAGTTGTAGTAATCCATTATAAATGAACGATACACTACCCAAAAAGCGTAAAGGCGAGAGTACAAACTGGTGGGAAGACGATGAGCTAGACGAGCAAAACACTCAAAAGTGGCGAAGTCTAGAGCACCACGGAGTGATCTTTCCAGCAGACTACTCTCCACACGGAATCCCAATGCTTTACAACGGAGAGCCGAAGGCTCTCTCATCAGAACAAGAAGAAGTCGCGACCTGGTGGGCGGCAGTGATCGGTTCAGAATGGGAGCACAAAGAAATCTTCCGAAAGAACTTCGAGCAGAACTTTTTGAAGCTTTTCAGTCCTGACTCGGGTGTTAAAAGTCTTGACAAGTGCGACATGAAGAAAATCGCTGAACACCTTGAAGTTCAAAGAGAGGTAAAAAAAGCAAGACCTTCTGAAGAAAAAAAGGCAGAACGCGAATTAAAGCAAAAAATGGATGAGGAGATTGGATATGGAATCGTTGATGGAAAGCGCGAAAAGATTTCTAATGTTATTGTTGAACCTCCTGGACTTTTTAGGGGAAGAGGGCAACATCCCAAAGCTGGGTTTATTAAAACTCGGTTGAAACCTGAGGATATTACTATTAATGTGGGAAAGGGAAATATGGTTCCGAAATGTCCGATTCCTGGACATGCTTGGAAAAATGTTGTGCATAATAATTATGTTACCTGGCTAGCCTATTACAAAGACCCAGAGCTTTCTTTTTCAAACGTGAAGTACGTTTACCTAGCAGCGAGTTCAAAGTTCAAAGGTCTAAACGACAAGTTAAAATACGAGAAAGCTCGAAAGTTAAAGTCCTTAATCGACGGTATCCGTTCAGACTACTTCGACAAGATAAAAAAAGACAACCACGTAAACAAACAACTGGGCACCGCCCTTTACCTGATCGACAAGCTGGCATTGCGAGTAGGAAACGAGAAGTCCGAAGACGAGGCAGACACAGTCGGCTGTTGTTCTTTAAAAGTCTCAAACATCTCTTTCAAAGAAGGTCATCAAATCACTTTAGACTTCTTAGGAAAGGACTCGATGAGGTACTTCAACACAGTCGCTGTCGACCCCCACGTTTACTCCAATCTAAAGTCCTTCACTGAAGGCAAGTCCGCAGAAGAAGAACTATTCGACTTGATAACAACCAGCACTTTAAACGAGTACCTCAAGACCTTCATGGAGTCCTTATCAGCGAAAGTCTTCAGGACCTACAACGCCTCGATCACATTACAGACACTTTTAGGAAAATTCAAAGAAAATGCTTTACAAGTTGAGGAAAAAGTTCAGTTTTACACTGATGCGAATCGAGAAGTAGCGATTTTGTGTAATCATCAGAAAAGTACTCCAAAGAACTTCGATGTGCAAATGGAAAAAATGCAGGATAAGTTGAAAGATAAACTTGAATCTTTGAATTTCTTACAAACTCACTTAAAAGGTTTTAAAGATAAGAAATATCTCGCAGATCCTGAGAAGAAACTTCCAAGTAACGAGGAAAATACAAGAAAAGCCATTGTAAGAGCACAGACTTCAATAAAGAACATGGAAATCAAGTTAAAGATGAAAGATGATAACAAGACAGTTGCCTTAGGTACCTCGAAGATAAACTACATGGACCCGAGAATCACCATCGCCTGGTGCAAGTCGAATGAAGTTCCAATCGAGAAGATTTTTCCAAAGGCTCTAAGGTCGAAGTTCATTTGGGCGATGTACACTGAACCCTCATGGGAGTTTTAATAGTGATTAGTTAGTGAATAAAGACTTATCTATTACCTCGACTCCCACAGACTGCTCTGAATGAAAACAACGAATTCCATCATATCAACTTTCCCGTCATTCTGAGTGTCAAGCAATGTGAAGATCTCCTGAATCCCCCCCTTGACGCTGATGCCTCCTTTTTCAAGAACTCCAGTTAACTCTTCAAATGAAATTTTTCCGTCTTTATCAAGATCTGCTCTTTTTAACTTTTTTATGATTTTTTCCTTGTCGTCGAAGTACTCGTCAATGAAATGTTCAACTGCTGTCTTTTGTGACTCGTCATTTGTTTGACATTCATTCAGAAGATGCCAGATTTCTTTGTAGTTCACTTGAGAGTCTTTTCCGAATAACTGGAAAAGGACTGAAATTTCTTCCTCGGTAAAAGTAATGTTTTCTGATAAGGCTCGAATAAACTCTGCTTGACTTAAACGGCCTGTACGAATACGGTCGAAACTTTGGAATAAAGAAAGTAACTCGTTTTGACGTGGAAGAAGCAATTCGGAAAGCTCTAGTCCTAAAGGCTCGGCTCCTACTTCGCTGGGAAGTAAAAGGGAAATGAACTGGGAAAAGTTTAGACCGCGCACGTCGACTGTGTAGCAGGAGACCAGTCGGTTCATTGAGAGGTAGTCAATGTTTACTCCTTTTCCTTCGAAATATTTTACTATTTCTTCCGTGCTTACTCTTCCGTTTTTGTTTGCGTCAAACTGCAAAAATAATGCACTGGGACTTGAGTTTGATGCTTGCTTTAGCTGAAGTCTTAACTTGTGAAGCTCCATCAAGGTTTCTTCTGGAAGCCGTAAACTGGCGTCTTGGAGAAGAGACAAATAGTTGAAACCATCAGCAGTCTGATACTTTTGCCAAAGTTGTTCAAAATCATGAGTTCCAAATACATGTTCATGCCTATGAAGTACCATAGTGAGTTCGGCTTTGCTAACCCATCCCCTTCCGTTTTTATCAAGAAACGTGAAAGAGTCTTGATAGTCTTGAAGACAAGAAGCTACCGACGACAGAAGAGTATTCGGAAGTGGAGAATGCAGAGACTCAGCTCGGTCTTCAGTTCTGATAATCACCAAATTTCTAGGTCTATTCCCTGGACGCATTTATATTTGTATTTCTGTGGCTATAATAAATATGGTCCTTACCTTCGTTTTTCTCGTTCTGGCCTCCACGGCCATCGGGGACTACTTAAGTATTTCCTTGTCTTCCACGACGGTATAAAATATACAGCCATCTGCAGGTGTTTCTTTCACTGCCACTGTTTCCAAGTATGACACAGGAGGTTCTTCTCTATCAGATTCGACGACAGTATACCTGTACTCAAGCAGTGGTTTTCTTGTTGGGACTACATCGATTTCCTTTTCAGGGTCTTCAGAGACATCAGGAAACTTGTACATGACAGTATCAGGAAGCTATTCAATCTACGCTGTATGTGCGGGATTCACTCAAGCCTCAGTGTCGTTGACGGTATCGGCAGACACTTCAGACAAGCGACTGTCGTTCAAGACTCAGCCTGTTGACGGGTCCGGGTCAAGCAACTGTCCACCTGTGGAAGTGCAGGCTTGCGACAAGTACGGAAATTTGATCTCGTCAGTGACTGACACTGTTTACCTCAGCCTTGACAGCTCTTCAGGGGCCATGGCGGTCATGACGGCTTCGATGTCTTCAGGTGTTGCTTCTTTTTCTTCTTGTAGTATTTCAGGTGATGGAAGTTTCCGCTTCTTGGCTTCAGCTTCTTCTTATGGCTCAGTTGTGAGTAGTTCTTTTACGGTCAGTGAAAGTATTAGTACTATTGTTCTCGCTGCTCCTAGTGAGACTTGCTATGCTGGAAGTACTTGTTATGTTCAGGTTACTTTAACCAATACGAATTCTAAAACCTTTTTGGATTCCGGAGCATCGATCACTGTTAGTAAAAGCTCGGGAAGTGGAAGTGTCACGAGTTCTGCTTTTAATCCTAGTAAAAGTGTGAATTTGGTTAGTGTGGTGTTTTCTGTTGGAGGAAGTTATGTTTTGACTGCTTCTTGTAGTGGATGTACGGGAACGGAAAGTGTCACTACTGCATCGGTCACTGTAGAGAGTAATGCTTTTATCAATGTCAAATGGCCCAGTGAAGTTCAGGCTGGAACTTCTACTACTTATCAAGTTGGACTTGTTGGAGCTACACCTAGTGCGACGGTTACTGTATCGTTTTCAAGTAGTGATGTTACTATGGTAACTACTTCTTTGAGTTTCTCTGCTGTTGATACTTATCAAGATGTTCAGATCACTGTTCCAAATTTCAGCACATCATCCTATACCTACTCTGCAACAATCACTCATACTTTTAGTGCCAGTGGTACCAATTATGCTTCAGCTACCTTCACTGGATGCGGAATGGCCTCAGGCGGGACGATGACATTACCAATCTATACAAACAACCCAACAGTGACAGTTGACAGCTCATTAACCATTGAATCACTCGGTACTGGGACTTACCAGATCTCTTTAAACGTGCAGCCAACATCAGATGTGACAATATCACTATCAGTAGGAAGCGGAATATCAGTCAGTCAGTCTTCAGTCGTTTTCACGTCTTCAAGCTCGTTATCCAAATCAATTAAAGTAACTTCAACAAGTTCCCAATCAACTGTTTCAACAACTTCGACGATAACTCACTCAATTTCGACCTCCGATAATCTTTACACATCGCCAGTTAAAGTTCCTTCAAATCTGCAGACTTCAGTGACTATTATGATGAGTTCTTTCGCTGGGATCGTCTTCAGTAATGACTACTTAAATATTGCTTATTCTGAGTCATCAACTTATACAGTCAAACTGAAGACCCAGCCTTCGTCTGATGTGACTATTTCAATTACGAGTTCTTTGAGTACCATCACTGTTAGTCCTAGTAGTTTGACGTTTACTAATTCTAACTACGACACTGCACAGACAGTGACTGTCACTCTAAGTACAGCAGCCTCATCATTAACATCACTTGACTATAAATCAACTTTAACGCATACAGCATCTTCATCAGACACTATGTACTCTGGTCTGGAATATGAAACAACTGCAGTAATTATTAATACATGTGAGGCAGCAGTCTATGACTGGTTCACATCAAGTACCTGTTCAGCAACAATAACAAATTTCCAAATAACAAGCAGCAAGCCAGTGCGTTGCTCTCCCGGATACTATTATAGTTCATCTAGTTGTACAATCTGCCCATCAGGATCATATTGCCTCGATGGTAAAACATCATCAACATGCTCTGCAGGTCATTACACTTCTTCCACAGGTAAAAGTGCCTGTTCACCAGTGGCGGCAGGGTATTATTACACTTCGACTACATCAAGTGGAACTGCTGTTGCATCTGGAAAGTATTCCTTACCTCGAGCTCAGTCAACCAGTTATGTATATACTTGTCAATCAGGGAATATGTGTCCTTACACTACTATTGATGCAAACTACAAATGCCCTTTAGGAAAATATTCATCGACTCAAGCATCCAGTTGTACCTCATGTCCTGCAGGGTCATCATGTACTTACGCAGCTTCCACTACCTGCACAAATACCAATGACTACTCACCAATTGATCGAAACGAATGCTTTAAGTGCAGCTCAGTCTTTACTGTTTGTACATCTACAACTATCACTGTTGTACCGAATGGAAAAAAATTAAGTAGTGGGTCAATTACAACTTGTTCTACAAACAAATACTGCTCAATTGCGAATGGCTTTCAAGAAGCTACATGCCCATTAGGAACTTACATTTCAGGATCTAGTTGTATTCCTTGTACAACTAATAGTGCCACGTCTTATCAGTGCACTGGAACAGGTACCACTATAAGTACTACAACTTGTTCATCACCTACTTATTCATGGGGAATTTACTGTCTTTCATGCCCATGGCCGATGTACACATCAGGATCAACTTGTAACTCAATTCCAGCAGGCAAAGAAAGTACTTCCTTAACCTCAGCATCCAACTGCGCAAATTTTTACTGGGCTCCAGGTGGTTACCAGACCTGCACTCCATGTTCTCCAGGCTACCAATGCAATTCCGGCAGTTCATCTCCAACATCCAACATGTGCACAACGGCGAGCATCTGCGAGCCAAGCAGCACAACAGCAACAACTGCCTGGTCGGCCGGTATTTACAACGACGAGACAGGCACATCCGACTTGAACCAGCTTAAAGTTTGTTTACCTGGATATAAATGCTCAGCGAATTCAGTTTCATCAACAGGAAGCAGTTGCAATAAGTATGAGTTTTGCCCAATGGGCAGTAAAAATTCTGACAACTTTCATTGCAGAGGAGGAACTCACAGTACAGCTTCTTCGAATAAAGGGGTCTGGGCGGATTGTACTTTGTCAACGTTGACTTCAGGGGAATATGCTCAGTCTGGGTATAAGATGTCAGCTGCTGCAGGGTATTTCGCAGCTGATATGCTTTCGTTAAATGGATGTCCTTATGGAACTTATGCGAGTTCGACTGGAAATGATGATTATAGTGATTGTTCTAGTTGCTCTACTTATGGATTTTGTCCGAGACAATCTGCACTTCCTACTCTTTGTCCTTTGGGAATGACGATTAGTGGATCGGGTAGTTCTTCTTGTTATAGATGTAGCTCTGGAAGTTTGTGTTATGGAGCGAATATGGCGAGTTCTATTGCGTGTAAAGCTGGGTATTTTTGTATTAGAGGAACTTATTACAATGCATATATGAATATACCTGGATACTACAGCAGTTCGACTACTGCAGTTAGTGAAAAAATTGCAACACTATGCGCTGCCGGATTTGCTTGTGCAGCTGGAGCAACTTCACAGACTGGGGATTGCACAGCAAATTACTACTGTCTTGAAGGAGTCCTTATGTCAAAAATGTTTGCCTGTCCTGCAGGAACTTTCAATTCGATTACCACTGCGGCATCAACTGCTGATTGTGGAACTTGCACAGCTGGAAATTATTGTATGGCTGGCTCTGGAGAAATCACTTGTCCTGCTGGGTTTTATTGCCTGGCTTCAACTCAAAACCCGAATCAATTCGCTTGTCCAGGAGGGAAATACGCATCGTCAACTGGAGGAACTGCATTAACAAGCTGCACAGACTGCTCAACTGGAAAATACTGTCCTGTCGCAGCAACTAAAGAATATGGATGTCCTTACGGTACATACAGAGCTTCTATTGGAGCGGAAAAACCATCAGAATGTATAAGTTGCGATGGAGGAAAATATTGTTCTACTTCAGGTGGAACTACCACACCTACTGACTGCGGCGTTGGATATTATTGTGACTCAGGTGCAACAGCTCCTTTGAAATGTGTAAGAGGATACTACTGTGATTCAGCCACATTGACTTCAGCCTTGATGTATGCCAAAAAATGTACTGCGGGCTATTTGTGCCCATATGGAGTCAGCGTCGATCCAACATCTGATCAAGCGACCTATGGATGTGCTCAAGGTTATTATTGTCCTTATGGCAAATTCTATTCAATTCCTTGCAGACCAGGAACTTATGTATCTACTTTGGCTTCTGATGATATTTCCGATTGTGTTAATGCACCAGCTGGTAAATATTTAGACACATTTGCAGCCACAAGTAATGGAACTACTTGCCCTGCAGGATACTATTGTCCAGAGAAAACTACTCAGCCAATCTCATGTCCCGCAGGGACTTATAACGAGTACACTGGTAAAAGTCTCTTATCAGAATGTTTGGTTTGTCCAGCAGGGAAATATTGTCCTTATGAATCAATGACTATTCCAACCGTATGTCCACAAGGTTCGTATTGCGTACAAGGAGTAACAACTCCTACCTTATGCCCCGAAAGAACATACGGAGCATCAACAGGTCTTACAAGTGAATCAAGTTGCACTGACTGCCCAGCAGGTAAATACTGCGACGCAGCAGGTCTCACATCTCCAACAGGTGACTGTGCAGCAGGTTACTATTGCGAGACTCGTCAAAAAACAGCGACTCCCGACGGTGACACGAACGGTTATTTATGCCCAGCAGGAAAGTACTGCCCAGCGGGTTGCACGACTCCATCATCCTGCCCTGCAGGAACCTTTAACAACTACGAAGGCCAGACTGACGACTCAGGGTGCATCACTTGTCCAGAAGGTTTTTATTGTTTAAACGCAGTGGACCCTTACCCCACAGGTCCATGTGGAGCGGGTTACTTTTGTGAACTTCAAGAAATAAGCGCCACTCCCACAGGAAACGCGGCAGTTGCAGGGTACTTCGCCCCTGGAGGGACTCCTGACGATATCAGCTGTGCAATTGGGTATTATCAGCCAGATCCAGGCCAAAGTGAATGCATTATATGTGATGCTGGGTATTATTGTCCAAATACTGGAATGTCTACCAAGACTGACTGCCCTGTAGGAAATTATTGCCCTGAAGGAACTGTTGATCCGATACCATGTCCACCTGGAAGGTTCAGAGCAACTACTTTGGCCACTGCGGAAACTGACTGTACTCTTTGCACTGCTGGTAAATATTGTGGCGATTATGAATTGAGTGATGTTTCTGGGGATTGTGGAGCGGGATTCTTTTGTGAAACTGGATCTGCTTTTAAGTATCCGAAAACTTTAACTGATGAAACTGATAAAAAATATGGACCTTGTCCTAAAGGATATTATTGTCCTGCTGGAACTACTAGTAGAAATGCTAATCCTTGCCCTGCTGGGTCTTATAATCCGGCGGAAAAAGGAGAGGATTCTTCGGCTTGTTTGAAATGTACTGCTGGAAGGTATTGCTCTGGTACTGCTAATACAAATGATGATAGTGTTTGTCCTGAACAGTATTATTGTCCTGAATCTACAAGTAACCAGAATGCAAATCCCTGCAGAGCAGGTTACTTCTGCGCTTCAGAATCAAGTTATGAAAAGCCATGTTTTCCAGGAACATATACCGATACAGCCCAAGCAACATCTTGCACAGACTGCACAGCTGGTCATTACTGCGTAAGAACAACAAGTGTGATAGACTCATCCAATCTCTGCCCAGCAGGTTACTACTGTCCGCAAGGTACTTTTTACAATAATCAATACGCTTGTCCTCCAGGTAAATACTTAGACTTGACAGGAAAGACTGCAGAGACCGACTGTATTTCTTGCACTGCAGGAAAGTACTGCGAAATCTACGGAATCAGTGACTTGTCCTCAAGAGACTGCGCTTCTGGCTTTTACTGTAGTGGCAGTGCAAAATACAGTAAACCGATGGATGACTCTGGGTATGGAGGCATCTGTGAAAGAGGAGAATATTGCCCCACTGGAAGCTCCGCAGCTATTGACTGTACTACAGGAAAGTACTGTGATAAAGACCAACTCGCTGCCGTCACTGGCGATTGTGATGCTGGACATTACTGCACTTCTAAAGCTACTGTTAAAAATCCTTCTAATGGAATTTTTACCTTTGGAGATGTTTGTACTACTGGAAATTACTGTCCTAGTGGAACTGGAACGCCGATTAATTGTCCTGCTGGAAAATATATGCCTTATACTGGAGCTCAAGACTTGAGTGATTGCATAGATTGTCCTCCAGGTTATGTTTGCGATACTGCAGGAATCACTTTTCCAACAACCCTCTGCCCCGCTGGATATGTCTGTGCTTCAGCTGTAAGTGTTGGAACAACCACAGCATGCACTGCCGGGCATTACTGTCCAGAAGGAAGCCATGAAGAAATTAAATGCGAGGCAGGCACTTATCAGCCAAATACAGCTCAATCATCTTGTATTGACTGCACAGCTGGAAATTATTGTGAAAAAGGAGCGACTAGCCAAACTACTTGTCCTGCTGGTTATTACTGCCCATCAAAGACAGGTTACAAATACTCATATCCCTGCAGTCCAGGCACTTACAACCCATCAACAGGAAAAACTCAATCAAGCGACTGCATTTTATGCGATGCGGGTAAATACTGCGCGACAGAAGGCCTCTCCTCAGTAACAGGCAACTGCGCAGACGGTTACTACTGTTCATCCGGGGCCAAAGTAAGCAATCCTCCAGACGACCACACCTCAGGTTCAGTTTGCGAAAGAGGAAATTTCTGCCCATCCGGTTCTTCATCAGAAACTCCCTGCACGGCCGGTTCTTACTGCATAAAGCAAGGTCTAGGTGCAGTTTCAGACCCATGCGAATCAGGTTACTATTGTTTAGAAGGTTCAATCACTCCAGTCCCTCTCGACGACGACTCAGGCAACATCTGCCCAGTCGGAACTTATTGTGAAGGAGGTTCCGGAACTTCAACAAATTGCCCTGCAGGGACTTTTGGAGCTGGACTTGGTTTGACTTCAGTTTCTGATTGCACTGACTGCACCCCTGGGTACTACTGCGCCACTGAAGGACTTTCTGAGCCGACTGGTGAATGTTCAGCTGGGTATTACTGCACTACTAAGGCGTCTACTGCTACTCAGAATACTTGCAATGCAGGACACTACTGCCCGACAGGCAGTCCTGATGAAATACCCTGTGAAATGGGAACTGTTCAGTCAACTGCTGGACAAAGCTCTTGCACTGACTGCCCTGCAGGGTCTTATTGTGAAACTGGAGCTTCTTCTGGAACTGCTTGTCCAGTCGGGTATTTCTGTGAAGGGAAAACACGTCATTCAACGGAATTTCCTTGTGAATCTGGCACTTTCGCTTCAACAACTGGAAAATCAACTTGTGATCCTTGTCCTGCTGGGAAGTACTGCCCGACAGGTTCTGAAAATAGTGACCTTGAATGTCCTTTGTACTCTTATTGCCCAGAAGAGACTGGAACTCCTTTCATCTGCCCTACAGGAAGTTACAACTCAGACCCGGGCAGTCTTCAACTTCAAAGTTCTGACGATTGTTCTGAATGTCCTGCTGGAAAGTACTGTGTTGATGGAAGAATCAGTGAAAAGTGCATTGCTGGGTTTTTATGCATTGGAGGAAGTCACACCCCGACACCATTTGGAACTTATGACTATGGACAAGACTGTCCTGCTGGAGGGTACTGCGAAAAAGGCACCACAGCGATGACTGAATGTCCCAGTGGCAAGTTCAACAAGCTAAGAGGAGGTAAAAGCATCAATGACTGCACTGACTGTCCCCCTGGGTACTACTGCGACCCTGACATATCAACTCCCATCGAATGCCCTGCAGGGTCTTATTGTCCTCAAGGAGTCCAGACACATACTTTATGTCCTATTCGGACTTACAACTCGAAAACAGGCCAAGATTCACAAAATAGCTGTAAAGTATGCCCAGCTGGTTATATGTGCACTGAAATGGGAACTGCAGATTATTCCTCTTTTGAATGTGGAACTATTGGAGCGTATTGTGTCGAAGGTGCACAGTCACAGACTCCTTGTCCTCCTGGAACTTATAGCAACTCGACTACTGCCGGGTCGATTGATGATTGTCTTATTTGCACTGAAGGATTCATGTGTCCTGGAGGGTCTGACTTGATGCTTTCTTGCAGTGAAGGAACTTATTGTCCTACTGGGTCTCCTTATCCTAAATTGTGTCTTATTGGACATTATTGTAAGGAAGAGTCACCGCAAAGTATCAAGTGCCCTAAAGGGTATTATTGTCCTAAATACGACTATGCTAATCTTCCTAATTATGTGCAGTATAATGATGTTGATTATAATCTTACTCATGTTGATGGGGAACTTTTTGTTAAATGTCCAATTGGATATGCTTGTCCTGAAGGGTCTTTTGCGCCTGAAAAGTGCCGGGATGGGTATTATGCTTTTGATGATGAATGCTTACCCTGTGGGCAGGGAATGTATTCAAATTCGAGTGAAGGATGCAAGATATGCGAAGCTGGATATATATGTGTTAAAGCTGCTACTCGACCAGACCCAATGTATAATTCAACTCAAGGAGGATACATTTGCCCAGCTGGGTATTACTGTGAAGCTGGAGCTTATTCACCTGCACCTTGCACACCTGGAACTTATAATCCCTTATTGGGCCAGTCCACTGAAGACGTGTGTTTACTCTGCCCGAAAGACACCTACACCGACACCTTCGGCAATCCAAACTGTTTCCCCTGCGGCAGTTCAGCCTCTTCAGTTCAAGGAAGCACGACATGTACCTGCACCGGTTCAAACCGTAACTACCTAAAATCCGACGGTACCTGCCGTTGCATTCCCGGTTACGAGTTCATAAGCGAAGGAGTTTTAATCTCCGACCAAGACGGAACCGAAGACTGCTTCAAAAAGGTTTACGTCTTTCAACCGAAAGGCCAAGTTCGAGACCCGTCAGGGTCTCCAAAAGACCCAAACGACTGTAAAGACGAGTGCGATGGCGGCAAAGGCAAAAGAATGAACGGTGTCGGAATCTGTGAATGTGAAGAAGTCAAAAGTATCGACGACATCTGCAACAAGGCCTGTCGAGACTCAGCCGAGAAGTTCACAGTGACAGGTTCGACGATTACAAGTTTAAGTACTCAAGAATCGAAATCTTTAGATGGACAGAAAGATTATTATGGAAAATTGTCTTGCTCGACAGGATGTACTTTGTATAGCATGGATATGAGTGATGATGGACCTAAAGCTATGTATGGACCGGGGACTGCTTTGAATACTTTGTTAAGTAGGAGAAGGTCGTTGCAAGAAAGTAATTCTATTTCAAACCCAGTGATTTGTATTAGTTTGAATGATACTTATGTCTTCTCGGTGAGTAAAGACCATTACCCTGAGTACCTTAAAGACTCTTTGATTAATACCAATGAGGACTTTGACTATGGAGCGTTTAGGGAATTGAAGACTTTGATGAAGTCGGAATCTACGAATATCAAGATATTCGCTTTTACGTTTAGTGAACAAGGAACTTATGATTTTGTTGACTCGGCTTCGTCTGATAAACATATTATTATATCAGTGATGGGAGCAGGGCAACAATGCACTGACCCGGAAATTCCGATCAGGACTAGAACTACGTCGTCAGTCCTTACTATGGGAACACAGTCAAGGAAAAGTATCATCAGTGACCCGGACTGGACTTTTATTATTCTTCTGGTTATTAGTCTGATCGGAATCGTAATCCTTCTAATCCTCGCCGTTTACCTCTTCGAGCACCACCGTTGGCGATACCGTTTCAGAGTAACATCAAACTACCGCGACCTCCAACTTTTAATGGACTTCGAAGCCTTAACAAAGCCAGAAAACGATTCCAGTTCATTTGACGAAAGTGGAAAAGAAGACGATTCAAGTAAAAAATCCAATCAAGAATCCAAAGTAGGAATCGACGAAATGGTAGGCAACGACGACATCGACCCCACAATTTTCAAGCACATGCAAAAACTTCTAGAAGACCAAAAAGTCTTAGCCGAGAACACTTTTCACTCACGACTTGAAGACGGAAGGAAAAACATGGCAGACATGCTTGACAAAATCGCGAAAATCAAAAAGTTCCTCAGAGACAGTCTTGAAGGACTCGACGACGGCGAAGGCAGCGAAGAGCCTCAAGTTGAATTATCTCCTGAGCAAGAAGTGGAAAATATCTTGAACCAGTTGGCTGACAGTTACTTGCGCGATACCAGTCGACTTGACGACGCGAAGCGAAAATTCCAGGAAATCTTGCAGAACCCGAACTTGTCAGATAAAGATAAAAAAGACTTACTTCAGGATTTCTCTGGAAATATGTTGAGACTTGACCAGGCTTTAGTTGATGAACAGAACAAAGCAAATGAACTTCTTAGTAAAAGGTTACAGGACAGAGCAAATAAACGTAAAAAGCCAGAATCTTCAATTTTTCCTATTGAAGAAGAACCTGCTACTTCTTTTGTCTCTGCTCTTATCAAAAAAACAACGGATCAAGGTGTTGATAATATTGACCAGGCAAAAGCGGAACTGGTAAAAGCCTTGGATGATGAAAAATCAGCGCAAATCAAGAAAATGAGAGAAGAACTTAGCAAGAACTTGAAAGATGCCAAGAGTAAAAGAGAACAAGATGAATTAATGGAAAATTATAATCAAAATGCGAAGGAACTTGAAGCGAGAATGCAGGAAGAAAGGGAAAGACAAGAAGCGGAACTTATGAAAAGATTGAGAAATAGAAAAGTTAAACCTGCACCTTTGGTCGAATTGGAAAATAAAGAAGAAAATGATGAAAGTAATGAACAACCTGCTGATCTTCCTAAGTTCTTTAAAGTTGAGGATCAGGAAAAAATTGAAATTTTGAGGACTAAGCAGGATGTGGCTAGGCAGGAATTGTTTGAAAAGCAGGAAATGGAAAAGGTTAGGCTGGAGGAGGAATTTGCAGATTTGCAGATTAATGTGCCGAGGGATGGACAACGTGCACAACTTGAAAATGCTTTGAAGACTGCCTCAGACTCCGAAAAGAAAAATCTTTTATCCCAACTAGACGCTTTGAATTCCAAGCCTGACAATTCCAAACAAAAAGACTCCCTTCAAGCAAAGCTAGAAGAAAGAAAGCGACAAAGAGCTCTAAAAGAAGCTGAACTTCGGCGAAAACATCAAGCAGAGCAAATAACTTTAGACGACAAGCAAGACGACGAAGTATCTGACATGACGACCCAAATAACCCAAGAAAAAATCTTAAAGCTGATGAACAGCGACATGGACCCAGAAGAGTTAACCCGGAAAATAAAAGAAATGATTGACGAGAAGCACGAAATCGAACTAGACCAGCTTCTCCGCAAAAAGCAAGAAACTTTAACCCAAAGACAAACTTCTCTTCTCCAAGACTCAATTTCTTCAAAAGCTGACAAATTAATGAAAATTCGTCACGAGTTCATCATTAAAAGAAACCAAGTCGAACTTTCAGCCCTTAGTCCAATGGCGAAAGCTTCAGAAATCAAATCACTTGAAAAGCAAGAAAGTGATGCAGTGACTCAATTAGACTACAACTTTGTTAATAATCTTGGAAAAGACCAAGACGGGCTCTGGCGAGCTGTTGAAGATGAATTTCGACAACGTTTTCTTGACCTTTCAGATAAACAACTGCAGGAAACTGGAGATTTACTTAAAAAAATGAGGGAATTGAACCCGGCACTGCTTCAGTCTCATTTAAACCAGGCAGAAGCCGCTGCTCAAGACATGAAAAAACAAGTTGAGTCTGAATATTCCCGCAAGTTAAAAGAACTTGATTCAAGACAACTTGAATTTCTGAAGATTCAAGGAGGAGTAGAACAGGAAATCGATGAAATAAGAAAACAACTGGATGAAGCTGAAGCCAGGAAAAAGGAAATGTTTGAATTAGAAAGAATGAGAAAGGAAAAAGAAGAAAAACAACGGCAGATGCTTGAAGAAATGAGAAGAAGAGGAATAAGACCGGAACAAATGGAAGAAATGATTAAAAAACATCAGCAGGAAATGAGTGAATGGGAAGCTGCAATGGAAAAAGAAAGACTTAGACAAAAGGAAAAAATGCAAGAAAGACTTAACCTTAGAATGCAGAAATATCAGGAAAAAATGGCTCAGAAACTAGCGAAATATAAAGAAGATAATAATAAAGTCGTTCAGGCAAGTAAAGAAGAAGAAAAACTTGAAATCAGATTCCCTACTGGAAAAAGTGAACTTATTTATGAACCTGTCAAACAAATTGATACTAAATTGAGAGTCAATCCTTTACCTGTGTTCGTTAAAAGTGTTGTTAGTGAATATGCGGATTATACGAATGTTCTGCAAAACTTGCTTACACGTGTCAAGAAAATTGAAAGACTTGTGGCAAGTGTTGACTTTGAACAGTTTAATCTTATCATGGATCAGTTGGAGAAGATTAGTGGTGAACTGGTTGTGATGAAGAAGAGATAGTTAATAGTTTATCATGAAAAATCAAATAAAGTGCTGAGATTTTAAGAGTTTTTTAGAATTGGGTGTTATGCTAATGATGCTAATTCTTTTTCTAGGTTTTTCTTGTTTTGGATCTTTGCTATTTGGTTTGAGTCAAGTTTTTCTCCTGTTGATTGCTTTTTTAGGAGGTCTTGAATGTCTTTTAACTTCTTTTTTATGGATTTTTTTTTGGTTTTGTTGTTGTTTAACTGCTGCTCTGCTAGGGACTCGAACTTTGAAACACCTTCCTGTGGCTTTTTCTTTCCTCGGTTTTTTACTGTCACCCAGTCTTCCTTTTCTCGATCTTTTAATGGTGAAGTTGAAGTGTTTTCGCTGATGGTTTGAAGAGAAGGAGGAGGAGATGGAGGATCTTCAACTGAGAGGTTTTTTGAATTGACTGGATTTTCGATTGGCTTTGATGGTGGAGGAGGTTGGGACTGCAACTTGGGGAACTGGGTTAGACCATAATAATCTTCGAAAGACACTTCTGAAGGCATCGTCATTTGTATCTCTGCTGGAGTAGGCCTGTGTGAATTTTCCATATTTATAAAACTATCTTATTTTCTGAACTAAGGACTTTATAACTTTATTTCTGAACTAAGGACTTTATAACTTTAAAATCAAAAGAATAATTTTCAATCACAACCTCTAAAATCCTAAACCTTTTCAAAATGATTAAAAAATTCTCCTCCTCTCTCATCCTCCTCAATTTTCGCTAAAAATTCCCTAAAAACTTTAACATTCCCAAAAAATAACAAAAACTTCTCCTTAAACCTCAATTACCATTCAAAATCCTACCAAATTATCCTTGTTAGTTAAAATCACGTCTCGTTTTTAAAAGACCCTGAAAACGAGCTAAAACATTCTTTTCTTCCTTTCAAGTCAGAAAGAAAAAGTCTTTCAGGAACCCCAGAGCCTCTGGGGCTATTAGGAGTGCTTTTCGAGCAGCTGATATCAGGTAAAAGAAGCTCAGAGAGCGATTTTGACTCAACGTTGTGACTGGCTCTTGGCGTGTTTGGGCTGCTCTTGGTTATTTTAACCAACGGCGCCAAATAATTCAAAGATTTTCGCTGGTCTTCGAAGAGAAGTCGTCTTTTCGTGTTGAGGTCCATGATGTGTGGCTTGTCTGGCTTTACTAGAGACCTGCTGGGTAAAACTTCTAAAGCTTTTGATGATTGCTTCATTTTTGCGTAGGCGTCTAGACATCCTGATAACTTCAGGAATTTCTGCTTGTTGCTACTGGATCCCCAAAGGTCAGCCATACATATTTTAGAACTTCTGGTCTTTCTCGTGAAGTCTTTGTCGAGGCCGTAGTCTTCTAGCAGTTTCATTTTTGACTCTAAAGATGGGAATGCAGGTGGTGAAAGAGTCTTTTGAAGTATCAAATCGTCATCGGTGGTTTCGCTTTTAAGCGGAATCATGATTTTGTATTGTCTCTGAGATTTTGAATTGTTTGACATGAATTATTATAAAATGGATTCATTTATATAATTCATTTAGATTAATGATAATAAAATCTTCAGTTCTACTTAAAGAAAGTAGACTGACCAGTCATTTCAGTTAATATGAAAGTATTCAAAATGAAATGTTTTACAATAACACCCTCAAAACCAATGAAAGCTGCAATTTCAGCTTCTTACAACAAATGACTACCTAATCTATTCTACGCTAAATAACACTTTAATCAAGAAAAAGCAAAGAGTGTTGCCTACATTCCAGCAAAAGTTAAGTAAACAAAAGCCATAGAAGAAGTGTTTGTCTATGTAAAGAATACGATCGGCTAGATGGAGAACTGGGATTTTTACGTCTTTCCAGCATTCATAAGTGCAGTTTACATTCATGTATCGCATTTTTCCGTGAAAAGGAATTTCGAATGGAATGCACCATCTGGAGACCACTGCCATATAAGCAACAACGATAACCGCCAGAGCAGCTCCAGGAGTCGGAAGCCCTTCATTGAAATACGCACAAGCCGGTATAAACCAAAGATGATGAGTCGCCGTCAACACCCTGGTCCAAGTAGTATCAGGCCAAATCAAGTACTTAGCGACTCCTACTTTAAACTTTCCCGAAATCAAATAAGACCCGACATCAACCCACCAAAGACTCTGGTCAAGTGCGACAGAAACAACAGCAGCAGAGACAACTTCTCGATTTCCAATCAAAGCCCCAACAAGTGCAAGTACCAGACTGACATTGCACTGCCAAAACATATCATAAACAGTGATTTGACCTGATTATTTCTTACGTTCAAAGATAACCCTCGAGAAAAACAAGACACAAGTGTATCCTAAAAGACAAAAAAAAAGCAACAACTGCTTTTTTGAAGGGTAAAACAAACTTTCACTTAACGACAACAAGATAAGTGTTAAAATCGTTATAGTCGTGAAATAGGAAACCAGGGCATGAGTCAAAGTCTGATGTTTCGGGTCAGAAGGCCCTGAAGACTTGAGATACCCAGCAACCATTTATGAAGAAGAGAATCAAGAAGTCCTTTCAAAGACCTTCATCTCAGGATATTAAAATGAATGATTAATAATGAAATTCTTTAGTATTGGAAAAGCTCTCTGGAAAGGGTATGAGGATATCCTTCAGAAGTACCCGAAGCATGTCAAGTACTAAATATTCAGGGGCATCACTGGAGGAGTCCTTACTGGCATTGGAGACTTCTTTTGCCAGGCACTTTTTGAAGAACATGGAATTGACTATAATAGGACTGGCGTCATGGCTGCTTATGGACTTCTTGTTACAAAACTTGAAGTTGTTTATTGGTATAAGTTTTTGGATAGGCTTTTTGGAAAGCAGAAAAATATTAAGACTTCACTTTATAAGACTGTCACTGATATGATCTTCTTTGCTCCTTTTGAAGTCGGGTTCTGTATTTCTTGGGTCACGTATTTTGAAGGAAAAGAAATGAAAATTATGGAAAAGTTGAAGAAAGAGTTTAAAAGTATTCTTTTAGCGAGTTATGTGATTTGGTTTCCGGTTGGATTTCTTTGCTTTTATGCGGTTCCTGTGCGTTTAAGAGCTTTGTATGTAGGAATGGTTAGTTTGGGATGGGATATGTATATTTCATTTGCATCACACAATAATGTCAATTATTTTGCATGCTAATAGTTAATGTTTAGTAAAATTGGAATTATAGATACTTATAAATGGGTGATATGGGAAATGAAGGAAATGAATTCGACTTGAATTTTAAGACAAGAGAGAAATTTGTGAAATTACCAGAATTTCAATATGAAAACATTGAATATTTTAATCCTTCTGATGAATTTATAGGATATAAATATCATAAAGCTCAAAATTCAGAAAAAAAAAAAGATTATCAAGGTAATTATTCTTATTATCGTGAACTAATGGATACACCAAGTAATAAACCTATTTTACTAAATAACAAGCTCTTACCTAATTATAATAAAATTCAAGGTTATAAATCAATTCGATTCCTTAATGATGTGCTTAGTTATGATTCTAAAAATATAAATGATACCGGATCAAGGAGTTTTCATGAGGCTTATTTTTCTGTCTTAGGAGCAGTAGACAATATTGAAACCCTGACTTCAATATCTGATCATGATAATGAAACTATCCTTATTACAGGAAAATGGCTGATTTCAAATAAATATAGAGAATTATACCATTATAAAAATTTAGTAATGGTCAAGAAGAGGTTTGAAATAAGCCTCGAGGAGTTCAAACAAATAATCAATAAATATGATCCAAGGGTAATCAAAAGTGCTCCGCATCTAGGGTTGAGGGATAGTGTCAAGATTCGGAATAACATTGATGAAGAATTAGAAAAAATACTTGCTTTGGCTTTGAAATTTTACACTGGAAGTTATTCTGAATTTCTCAATCGAAAAATTGCAATGTCATTATACTCAACTTTTGCAAATGAAAATCAAGAAATAAATGAATTCAATACAATTAATAGTTATCTCTACTCTGCACTTTCGATGCTTCCACTTTATTGGGGACACTGCACAAGACATGTTAACTTGAATGATGAAGATTTGAATTATTACAAACCTGGGGTAATAATATGCTGGATTCCATTTAGTAGTAGCTCTAAAGAAGATAATAATATTTTCACAGAAAGAAACACAATTTTCAAGATTTATTCTCAGACAGGCAGAAGTATTGAGCATATTTCATTATACAAACAGGAAAAAGAGATCCTTTTTCTTCCTTTGAGTCAATTTTTAGTTCAAAAAGTTGAAAAAATATTTAACAAAAATCAGATTTGGCTCAAAGAAATCGAATTAGGCCTTGGATTGTTTAACATCCTCTGGGTAGATGATTATATTCATGAAGAATCATGGGAAAATAAATCAATTATTGAAAAATCCTTCACTTATTCAAACTCTGTCAGATTCATCCTTAAAAATTCAACCGAAACAGCTTTGGCTTATTTGCAGTCATTTTGGGGTCAAGAGCAGAAAAAAGCAATTTCAAATTTTAGAATTATCTCTGATATGAATAGACCAAAAGAAGCAGATGGGGAAAATGCAGGAGCCAGGTTTTTTAGGGAAGTCTTGATGTTAGGATTTGACTGCAAGATGATGATTTTTACATCTTCTGTTAGTGAATCTCAAAGAAAAATAAGGAATTTTAGAATTGAAAATTCGAATATTATGGTCACTAGTAATCAACTTGATGCACTCAACTTCATAACTTTCAAGAATTAAGATTAGAATTAATTTAGAATATCTCAAAAATTTTTGGTTTAAATGAAAGTATTTAAAACTCTACAAAATATAAACTCAGGATTTTATTAATAACTTCAAAAGTTAATTATTGATTTGTTTGGATATTACTGTTCAGAATACTTCTCTTACATCTTTAATTTTAGATGAGTAATAGTTCTTCAATTACTTATTATTAGATAAGTCTTTCATGAGTCTATCTTTCCAGAGTTCAATTAATTTACTATTTTCATCATTTTCAAAGACAACCTCAAAGCATTTCATAGATTTGGGCGTCAGATACCCCTCAATCCATCTGCTATTAGTGGTAATAAATCTCAAAGCAATAAGAAAATAAAGATAGAGAACTTTAATAATTAATATCAAATAAAAAATGTTAACGCGAAATGATATATTAATTAAAAATCTTTTTTTCACAGTTCTTTACTCTCCGCCACCTTCCACCCATATCCCTTGATTAGCAATCAGCAAAAAGACAAAATTTTTTGAATCATTAAAAGATTCTCATCATCTTTATATCTTAATCCTCAATCCCATGAGTAAAAAACTTATAAAAGATAAACAGACTTGCAAGTATTTATCAACTACTCTAACAATTCTACCGACAATAGTAATCATAAAACTTTCCAGCTTCCATAATGAAAGAGTTAACAAATATTCTGTCAGAAACAACTATAAATGGATTCTAAATCATCTCTGGAATGGGGCAACGAAACTATGCCTGACTTAAACTTCGAAGATAAGAAACCTAATAAGAAAGTAAATTTAAACCCGAAGCATAGTATCAAAGTCAACTTTGAAGATCCTCAGAATTCTAATCCTACAAATTCCAATAAAACTCCAGATGTAGTTAATCATAACGAAAATACTCCAAACAAGCAGGATGCAGTTGTTAAAAAAGTCATAAATAGCTTCAAACCTATAAATTTTGACGAGGAAGAGGTTTGCATAGAAAACTCAGATTATGTTTCTTTGAGAAAAATCAGAGATGAATTAGTAATTGACTTTCAAAAAAATGTTAAGTATAGAAGTAGCCATGAATGTTATTACTCTGTTTGTGGAGAGGTAGAAGGCATTGAAAACTTAACATCAATATATGACCATAACAATGAAACAGTGCTGAGGACAGGAAAATGGGTCATTGCTAAAAAGTATGAAGTTTTATTCAGTGACTTAAATTTACTTTTGGTTAAGGAAAGAATCAATATCAGTATTGATCAATTCAGAGGAACTTTAAATGATATAGATCCTGAAATATTACCGAAAATTTTAACAAAAAATTTACCTGATAGAATTGGAATTAAGAATAACGTTGATGAAGAGTTAGAAAGAATTCTTGCTTTAGCGATTATATTCTACACTAATAGTAAATCTGAATATATAAACCGGATGACTGCGATTTCAATATACTCATACTTCATGGATAAAAATTTAAAAATCAGTGAAAATTTAATCAAAATCGAAGAAACAAAGCAAAACCATGAAGAAATAAAGCAGACTGAAGAAATCGCTTGCAAGATAAATTTGATAAATAGTTTTCTATTTTATGCTCTCTCATTGCTTCCGTTTATTGGGGATATTGCATAAGATATGTAGATCTGGAAAAAGACGATTTTGAATGTTATAAGCCAGGAAGAATAATATGCTGGTTTCAGTTTAGCAGTAGTTCAATAAGTGGAGAAAATTCGTTCAGAGGTAGAAATACAATGTTCAAAATTAAATCTCAAACAGGTAGGATTATACAAATGCTTTCATGTTATAATTATGAAACAGAGGTACTTTTTCTACCTTTCAGTCAGTTTATAGTTCAAAAGGTTGAAAAGGAAGGAGACAAAACTCATATTTCTCTCAAGCAAATAGAATTAGGCATAGGAGAGCAAAATGTTCTTTGGGTTGATGATCATATACACGAAGAAACCTGGGAAAACAAATCCATTATCGAAAAATCTTTCACATGCACAACAACAGTCAAATTTATTCTGAAAAATTCAACTGAAACAGCTTTGGCTTATTTGGAATCAATATGGGGCCAAGATAAAAAAAATAAGTTTGATACTTTTAGAATTATTTCTGATATGAATAGACCAGATGAAGTGGATGGTGAAAATGCAGGAGCCAAGTTTTTCAAAGAATGTTTGAGGTTAGGATTCAATTGCAAAATGATGATTTTTACTTCAAATGTTCTTGACTCCAAAAGAAAATTAGAAAGATTTGATATTCAAAGTTCAAATATTGTCGTTACTAGTAGATCTGAAGATGCGTTTAATTTTATTACGTTTAAATAGGTAGAAGAGTTTTAAGTGGCTTGAGTTTTTTATTTCTATATGTTTGAGAAAATCTAAATGGATTATATATCAAATTAGATTGAATTACTTAAATAAGGTACAAAATTTTATAGGTCTAGTGATGATTATTGACTATGTATTATAATTAGCATCGAGTATTGGGAATATCAAATATGTTCTAACTAGTTAAAGTGATGTTGAATTTAACAAATTTACTATAAACAGAGATTAAGATAAATTTAAATTAATTTTGTAATTTTTTCGTCTCAGATATAGAGCCATCGGCAATCCTTCATTAGATCTTCTTATCATTAAAGATTTGATTTATCAAACCTTATCCCGAGAAGATCCTTCATGATTTTTAAAGATTTCATATTTTTGAATAAGGGTTTATCTAGATAATTTTACCATATATAATGCAAAATATAGACTTTATTAATAGCAATAGCTCTGAAAAAGAAAGTCCGAGTGAGTCAGGATTACAGAATCTCAAAAACTTAACTTCAGATATCAACAGAGCCGCTGAAATTATAAATCTGGCAAACACTCTTTCAAAATCCTTAAACCTATCATCAGAGACCGTAAATAGCACAGGCCATAACATAACAATCAACTCAAAATCCAACTTGAACATAAAAATCGAAACAATTCAAACAACCAAAACAACAATAACAATCCTAAACAATGAAAAATCTTTAGAAAGTCAAAAACCTAAAATGATCGAAGAATATAAATCTGAAAAAATTGATGAAAGTGAAATTTCATCAAATTCTTTAAACTCATCAGATTTTTTTTCTGATTCTTTTAAAAATTCTTTGATGAAAAAAAGTAGAGAACAATCAAGTTTAAACTCAAGTAATCCTCAAGATATTGTCTCATTTGGACATAGCGAAAGATACTTCTTTGTTTGTGGAGAAGTAGAAAATGGTGAATCTTTGAATTCTTTCGCAGACTTTGAAAATGAAGAAGTTCTTCGAACTGTTAGGTGGGTCATTCCTGAAGGATTTAAAGTATTTTTCAATGATAAGAATTTTTTGATGGAGAGATCTTGTGTTAGCTTTGAAGAGTTTAAAAATATCATCAATGATAAAAGGTTGGGATTTGATTCTGTTAATTATGAATTGGATACTTCGGGAAATATGAAACTTCTTGAAGATGAGGATTTGATCAAAATTACTGATTTGGCACTAAAATTTTATTTTACTAAAAAATCAAGAGAAGTCAATCGGATTTTGAACTATATATTATACTCAAGCTTCTTGGAAGTAGGTGTTAACAAAAATGAATTATATTTGATTAATAGCTATCTTTACTTTGCACTTTCAATGCTTCCTCTTTTTTGGGGACCCTGCACAAGATGTGTCAATATGACAGAAGAAGACTTAAAAATATATAAACCTGGTAGAATTATATGTTGGCTTCAATTTACCAGTGGTACTGAAGAAAAGATAAACCCAGCTACAAAAAGAAATACAGTTTTTAGCATTTATTCTCAATTTGGAAGAAATTTCAAATATACGAAGAACAATAGAAATAAATCCAAGGTACTTTTCCTTCCTTTAAGTCATTTTTTAGTAAAAAAAATAGAAAAGATTGGGAATCAAATCAAGATTTCGCTGAAACAGATTGAATTAGGGAATGGACAGCAAAACATTCTCTGGGTAGACGACCATATTCATGAAAAATCATATGAAAACAAATACATCATAGAAAAATCTTTAACTTATAATCCTTCAATCAAATTCATTTTAAAAAGCTCAACAGAAACAGCCTTGGCTTATTTAGAATCTATCTGGGGACAAGAAAAAAAAATAAAGCCTGAAAGTTTCAGAATTATTTCTGATATGAGCAGACCAGATGAAGAAATGGTGAAATGGCAGGGCTAAGTTTTTAAAAGAGGTTTATAGTCGGGGATTCAACTGCAAGAAAATGATTTTTAGTTCATGTGATTTAGAGTCTCAGCAAAAATTAGAAAAATTAGAGATTCAAAATCATGATATTGTTATTACGAGTATATGTGAAAATGTTTTTGATTTCATACTCTTTAAATAATTAGTTTATATTGGTTTAATACCTAATAATTTCCATATTAAAAGAGTTTTTATCATATCACCAAAATTGTGTATAAATAATTAAAGATTTTAAATGATTTTGAATAATATTGAATATCATCTTCTTTTAAAGAATTTCTCTTAATATTTACCCAATAATACCTTCTTAAGGGTCCATAAAAATGATTACATTTTTCATGATTATGCTTGATTGTAGTTAAATATTAGAAACCTATTTATTCTATACGAGATTTAATCTTAATAAGTGAAGTATATAAACTAATTTTAGTATGAGAAAGATAATATTTATACTTTATTGAATAATATATAATACCCAAGAAATCCAAAATATTTCTATTGGACTGGGCATAAAGACTGAAATTTGATTTGATAAATTATAAAAATCATCTCACTATTAACTAATCAACTTAATCTATCTGAAAAAAAGCCAGGGCAAGTTTTGCAATTTTTTAGATGAAAGCATTTATGTTACTCAGAAAGTATCCAGCAGCACATTCTTGCATGTTATTATACATAAAGACTACAATTAGCCGTAAAAATATGATTTAATAAAATCACCCGTGAAATAGCAAGCACTACCATTGAGTCTATACCCTATGCCACAATGAGAACAAGTTATGCATTAGCAAGTCAAAAAATTATCTAGACATAGCAAACAACTGAAATATTCAAGTTATACCCAGATTTACAGGGTTCAGATTCAGATTCTGAGGAAGATTCAAGACACTCACAAACATTTCGACCTTGAAGTGAAGGATGAATAGTAAATATAGTTTAAAAGCACTCTCTTAAACAAATAGTATATCATTTTTGATATATATACAAGAGTCACATGGTTCGTAGAAAGTTTCATTTAATTCAGTACAGTTTCAGCTTCGCATGTATCACATCTTGAAAAAAATTGAATTTTATTAGGGATAAGAGCTGAGTAAGCTGCAAGAATACAGAATGAAGACTAAGAACCTGAGTAGCAACTCAGAGAAGTGATTCATTTGCAAATAAAGGGCTAAATATACTAAGTATAATTTATTATAAAGAAAATCTCAATGCTTTTTACAATGTTTAAGTATAGTTTTAAGTCAATAATCATTTGATACATCGAATTTATTGTGACTTTGTAGATCAATTTTCATTCTAGGCATCCTAGACCATATCTAGACGAATTTTGCAAAAAGATACTTCCAATGCTACACGATAAGCACTAAAATTCTGTTCCTCATGCTAGATATTAAATATCTCATTTCAAGAAGTCAATACTTTTGGTTGTGAAAACTCGTAGAAGTAGCCTTGAGTTCAAATTATTGAATTTCTGAAGCTTGATACTTTAGGTATTTGATAAATTTTGTATCAGCCTGAACTTCGATTTAAGTAACTTCGCTTGGAAAATTGTGAGAGTTAGTCAAGATATCTTAATGATTTAACTTTGAATAATCGTGAAGGTACTAATAAATATAACAATATATACGAGTTGAAGCTGAAATATTTATTTAGTTATAAATAAAGATGAATAGATTTATTTGGGTAGCTTACCCTGGGATTGCCTATATCATACCTTTGAAAGATGAAATTCTTAGTGCTTTAGGATTATTATCAGAATTCTTTTTGGTTAATTATTTAGAAATGCTACCTTATCACATTTTAGTGACACAAGCGGTACTTCTTTGGTTGATAATTTTAGCCAGTTTTATATATTTCAGCAAACATCTTGAAGGAGTAGCGAAAATTTCAATTTTCCTCCAAATACAGATGATAAGATCTATTCCAATAGAGTTAAGTTCAAATGCAATGTTATTTATTGTTCAAGAACCTTTACTTCTTTCATTAATGTATTATCGCTTTTCATTTGGATATGAGATCTATCATGATAGTTTCTTCATTTTGTTTTATCGAATATTTGGGAATATTTTAGAATATTTTATTCCCCTTGGTGATGCTGAGTATTTTATTTTCATCTTTATTGTGATAATTATTGTAATTATCCCAATAAAATGCCTTAACTTTATGGAATATATTATCAATTGGTGTTTCATTGAACACCTTAGAAAAATGATTGTGAATTTTTCTATTCGTCTTCAAACTTCACAAGAATATAATGAATTATTTTTATCTTTCATATCAATAGTATTCTTTACAACATATCCTGAAGTTTCTGCTAGTGTTTTATTTTTATATAATAGAAAATATCTTTTTCTCATAAACAATATCACAATTTATTTATACTCTCTTGTATTAGGTTTCATAATGAATGTATTTTATGATAAAACTGGATTTACAAATCATTTATTAAATTCTTTTGCTCTTTACTTTTCAATTATAACAATTATTGGGATATTAGGTTTCTTTACTGAAATTGATATTAATACTCATCTTTTCAGCCTTTGGAAAATCAAAAGGAATTAGTTTTAGGAATAGATTAAATAGTTAAGTTAATCAATTGATTGACATTTGAGATACTTAAACAATCTTAACAATCTAATTATAAAAATAGATTATTAAAAATGAATAAAAGAGATATATTAAATATAGCTTATGAACATAAAATTTCCGTTAGTTTGTTTAGATTACACAAGATTTATATTCACTCTACTCAGAATATAATTGATCTATTCTCCAATCAATATTTATTTACTAGTCTTCGCAAGAGTTTATATAAAAAACAATAAATTAAAGATTAATCAAGTTATCAACAAGAAAAACTTTAGTTCTGCATCGCTTTGTAGGCCAAAACTAAGAAACATAGAAAAATAGAACTTGTTCATATCAAATTTGGAATTTTAAGAATCATGAAATTTTTGCTGGGTTCTTGTACTTTTTGGAAAAATCAAGAGGTTATGAATGAATTACTACAATTAGAAGTTTTAAGATATTAAAATCTTGAGAATTAAATGATTGATTTTATGAACTAACATAATATTTATTGGTAAACATAAATGACTAACTAAAAAAAATCGAATGAACTTCAGCATTTTTTAAAATATGAAAATAGATATAAAGTCTATGATGAAGATGATGAAACTAGATTAAATCATAACTTCTGATGTAGAATTAAGAGATGATAAAATCAAAGTACTCCTTTTCATATATAAATCTCTTTCTTTACATTCTTCACTACTTCTTTCAAATTATTTAATCTTTCATACTCTTCAGGTTCTTCTAAATTTATCAACAATTTTTTCGAACTTATTTCTTTAATCATAACATATTTCTTCGATTTAAACAAATATAATTTATATCCAAACTTAGTTAAACCTATTTTCCTGCATTTTTCAAAGTTTTTTACGATAAACAAACTATAATCACCATCAATGAACACAAAACTCGAGAATGCAAACATTCCACTCAAAATTCTTTTATTATGACTAAAAAAACTTTTCATTGATTTCAAATCAACAAAACTTGCTTTATACTGAGCCGAATAAACAAGAACATTCAAATCATTTGATGGTTCAATAAAATACATTGGCACTCTTTCAAATAAATACCTTCTTTTTACCCTCAGGGAAGGACAATCTAAATACAATATATCACCTCTTTCTAATCCACATACAATCATCGACTTAACAAACCGCAAACTTACAACTTTGCAATTAAATGACTTCGAGTTTACATATTTTAACGATTTCAAACTTACTAAACGAACTGATTCAAAACCATAAACAATCAAATTCTGTTCTATTGAAACACAAAAACAGAAATAGCTGGATAAACTTGTTTTGTTGATTGTTCTACGCGTCTCAAAACTCAACTTTTCTATTTTCAAACTTCCCAAGTAAATCTCATTTTTTAACATTTCAACACAAAATAATGGATAATCAAAGGCTTTGAAGACTTTCAAAAGTTTAAAAGTTTTTGAACTCCATACTTTTAAAGACTTATCGTCAGAAAAACTCGCAAAAGTTTTTGAGTATTTACAAAAGCTGATTGAATTTACTCTAGAAATATGAGCCCTTAAACGATCAAATAAACAAAGAGATTTTAAATTTATAAATTGAATGCATCCATCTACATGCCCAGTCACCAGAACCTTAATTCCTTCAGCTAGTTTACTGCAAGCGACTCTTCCTCTAAGATTTGTTCGGAATAGAGACTTTGAACTGCTCGACTTTTGTATTTTTTTATCTTCACAAACAAAAATAAATTCTTGATTACTAATTGATACAAACATGACTGAAGAATTGAAATGAATGAGAAAAACAAGTGATTTTTGAAATAATTCCAAATTCGAACAGTTTTATCACTCGACCCACTCACAAAAAGTCTTGAACTGTGTACGAATTCCAATGAATTAATAGAATGTTGATGTCCCTTGAAGACAGTTTTGAGTTTGTGTTTTTTTATATTCCACAAACATATTGATCGATCAAACGAGCCTGAAAGTCCATAAATTCCAGAAACATCAAGAGCATAAACATGAGCTTGATGATAGTTTAAACACGCAATCTGCTCAATGTTTTGAGAATTGAACAGTCGCACTTTTCCATCATGTCCTCCAGTCATTAAAATATGCTCTGATAGATGAAAAGTTAATTGACATGCGATTTTAGTGTTAAAACAATGATTGTATTGTCTTTTGATTTGTTGTTTTTGATATTTGAAAGTTGTTATTTCTTTGATGAGAGATAGTTGAAAATAAGTTTGTTTGGGTATATTTGAAAAGTTTTAAAAGAACATTGAATCAAGTTTTTGATAAGTAATTGGAAATCTGGGTCGAAATTAGAGGATTTTATAAATTTGTACCTTTGAAGAGCTTTTTTTTGATTTTTTTTGTTTTTTTTGTTTTGTTTTAAGTATTTTTATAAGATGAGTGTAGGTTGTTTTAAGTGGGTTGCGAGCTGTTGAGGTAAAATAAAGTCTTTTTGGCAAGAGCACTTGAATTTCTTTTTATCTGACGTCAGATTTTGCATATTTATTATAACGTTGATTAAAATTTGTTTTTAAATGCATAAAAAGGCTAAAAAATTGATTCTTTCTATAGAATTGATTGAGTAATGTAGTTTTTGTTAGAGTCGATAAACCTAATTCCGAAAAATTTTGTTTATCAATTACAAATATTCATACATCAAAAGACTATCTCGTTGCAGGGTTTTAAATTTAAATACAATTATTAGAATCATACAAAATAAAAGACCATCGAAAAGCATATATTTTTATAAGAATATCAAAATTCAAAAAAAATACTTGTATAAAATTATATTTTATATTAAATTAAAATTTTTGATATAAAGTTATAGTTTTTTCAAGGACTGTGATAAATCTGTCAAGCTTGGCTTAAACCTTTCATTATAATTTGTGTTTTTTTAAGAAATTTGGATATTATTGACTTAATATTCACTGCTATTTAAGTTCATTTATTATATCTTAGAATTTTGAATAACAAATTAAAGTTATTTATGAAGCGGGTAACTCTTACCTACTAGAATAATCTATTCATATCAACTATCTCTTATAAATATTTTTTATTTATCTCACAAAAAATTGGGGATCAGCAGGTATCGAATACAGATATTCTCGACTAGGAGTATAATTAGATTATTTCTTTAAGCTTGATCAGCGATCTAGTGTTACAAATAGAATCAAGTCTCAAAAATGAAGAGTGCGACTACTGGCATGCTCAACATTACTCTGTGACAAAAATTTCTGAGTCAATCGATCTAAACTATGATTTTTAAGTTAGCCTTAATTCCAGTGTTTCATTAGATGAAAACTATTTGTTTTATAATGATCTGAACCTATCGTTTTAACAATAAAGCCAAATCTAAACTTAAAACATCAAAATATTAAAATCCTTGCACTCTGGGTTAGAAGTAATATGAGGAGTTTCTATTTGAGTAGCATTTACAATTTTCGATCCTATAAAACTTCAGAAAGTCTCATTCGCTCTAAAAAATACACTTATATTTCCCTATAATTAGGGATATTACATATAATAAAAGATATAATTAATCTAAGGTCTTTGATTAAATTCTCAAGAAGCTGGATGAATAAAAGAATTTATATGATTGTTCTAAATATTTTTTCAATGAATATCTCTAAAGAGTTTCTGAAAGAGAGTCAAGTATTTAAGACCTTCTAAAATAGTTAAATCAATTATGCTGGCTCATTTCTTACTCGGCTTAACTCAAAGGATAAAATAG
This sequence comes from Stentor roeselii, assembly GCA_006503475.1. Taxonomy (NCBI): domain Eukaryota; phylum Ciliophora; class Heterotrichea; order Heterotrichida; family Stentoridae; genus Stentor; species Stentor roeselii. The sequence goes on along the minus strand of RSEH01000018.1, from coordinate 1,892 downwards.
TAAAAAAAACTACTTTAATTAAGATATTCTTATACTATAAGAGTTGTTAACTATTAGAAGATGTTATCTAAATCTAGAATATTTGCATGAATCTCTAATCATATTATAAAGTTGCTTAAATGTTTGGAACCTTTTTCTAAAGAATTTTTATGTTAAATTTTAGACATAAATTTAAGGATAAAATTATCATAGTACATCATAATCAAGTCAGTGATAGGAATTGATAATTTTTATTACTGTATAAAGAAAGATTGATTTGAGGTCTAACAATATTTTTAGTTGTTAACTGATTTTTTTATTCTATGATTTAGATAATTAAGATGAATTGATGTAGGATTCATTTGAAATTCAATTATTGATTTCTCTAATACAAGCTAATTACTTGAATTAAGTTTACATAATGAAATTACTTAGGAAATTTTTTGAAAATTTATTAATTCAAATCATATACCTTAATGCTTATAGTTAATGAATTTACTGTTCTTTGAGACAAAGATGCTGCACTTATTGAAAATTCATGAGAAGTTATTTATTAACTAGAAAGTAATTCCATAATTTTCTGAAGCTTTGAAAGCAAAATCTCAGACTTAATGACTTCAATAAACGAACTCATCGGAGTCTTACTAACAGCTGCGATATGGACAAGTGGCAAGTCATCTGATCAGTCGACTTTTAAAACGCAATAAACTATAAGGAACCTCTCAGGCAGGAGCCGAGACATCTGGAAGTGAAACTGGGAAGTAATTCTCTGCCACATCCAGTCATACCTGCCAATACATTGAAAGTCATTGAGAGCCCACGAAGTAGTCGCAGACCCCAGCTGTTTTTCTCATTGAAAAAGATAATCCATCAAAAAGAATCCAAAAAGTTCTCAAGCGTGAGGTTTCAAAGGCAAGCATCTCAAACAACCCTCAGAAGTCTCGAGTCAGTCACCCTAGACGAAACACGACTCAAAGCCCAGCAAAAAGGAAGTCAGCAAAGAGGTAAAATTCAAATTTACAGCTGTTTTGTTGACTTGCAGGTGATTCTTCGAAACCTCTTCTTACACGAGTTCTTTAACCACATGTGCATGGGCATCTCTCTCAGTTATCAACGACTTGAAGGTTACGCTAAGTTAGTTCAACCCCAAAAACACTTCTTATTCATATTTTTCTTCCATTTTAAATCTTAGAATTGTAGAACTTTGACTATTATAAAATGAAATGTCAAGTCTGCTCAACTCAAGCTTTCTTCATCTGTCACTGCTCCAATGCTTATCTGTGTAAAGCCCACCTTGGTGAACACTTAGCAAAGAAAGCAAAGCATCAGCATGAACCGTTGTTCGAAGAACTTGACTCAATCCAAAAATCAATGCTCAATGACAAACTTCATTATTGGATCCAATCTCTAAAATCTTTAAAGAAACAAGTTCATCTTCAAACTGAGGAGACAATCAAAACTATTAAAACCTGCAGCAACTCAGTTATCAAACAAATCAACACTCTTACCAAGTATTACCTCGACCTTATCACTATTTCAGCTTATCAAAAATCGCAGATTGAGCAAATTACATCAATACTTGCCACAGATATTGTCGTTAATCAACTTAACTTGAATCATTTAAACCAAACTGCTTTGCAAGAATATTCTCAACAGCTCTATTCTTTCATCAATGATCCTGTAGAGGAGAAGCGATCCAGATACAACAAATTCCTTCAAAGTCACAACGGAGGATTCTGATGTCTTGCGATTTCCAGTGATGGACGGACTCTTGTCACTGGCTCGCAGGACACTTCTGTGAGGGTCTGGGACATTCAGACGAAAAGTCAAGTAGCTTGCCTTCTCCACCATAAATCGAATGTTTACTGCATAGTAATTTCTAAGGACGGAGCAATTGCAGTTTCTGGATCTTT